>CM034464.1:3421973-3435999 GCA_019925255.1 Litchi chinensis | reverse complement strand
TAAGCCTCTGAACCAGGAATCACCAATTCTACCAGAATAGATGAGCTAGGATTTTTGGTTCGATTCTCTTCAGGAGACCTTCCTCCAACTCCCTCTCCATCAAACTCATAAGGATGTTCTTTAGTTTCAAATATATGGGGAATTTCCTTATTCAAATTTTCACTTTATCTCACCAGTGGTTCAAATCATGTATATGGAAGGTTTTCAACGTCTACATGATCAACATTAACATAAACTATCTGTTGGCAAGGAATGTGCTACGAAGAATGTCTTCCAACATCTAGAACAATAGGTGAAGATGTGAATGGTTGGTTGCTAATGAATTATACTGATTATTGTTTTCATCATTTTTAATGAAAGAAACACATATTTGAGGCATGTTTGTGTCATGTGTGACATGATGAGTCCAAATCATTATCGTATATGTTTATGTCTTGCTTGCATTTAATTCCATGCAACAAGTCCTTTTATATCCAATGTCATATCATTCAAAATCATTTGTAGCTGAATTCAAAATCATCAACAGTTGCTCGTATGTCTAATTTTTTGGCACTCTTACACCTTTAGTTGAAAACCCAATACATTGTTGGCCACCTTCTCATACGTCCTCCCATCGGCCATTTTAACATATCGTAATTCTTATTAAATTTATTTTCTTACAACAAAGAAGCTAAAATAGTTCAATTACTCACTCTCAAACCAGTAGTTCATGTAAATGTACATTAGTTTGGATATATAGACAATAGTTCACAAACACACACATTAGTTCACGAAAACATGATTATTTCACAAACACTAGCTCAATTCACGAACTGTAACCTAGTTCGCGAACTAATAAGTTATTAGCTAACAGACTGGTTCACGTGCTAACTACTATATTTCTCAAACTTTTTTTTCTATGTCAAACTCAAGCCCAAATTCAAACCAAAATACAAGAAGAAACTCATTTCCTCAACCATTATCCATACATGAATGTGCAAACTTTCATTAAATTTAAGCTAATAACTATCATGTGTAAAAGGTGTTTTTTACCTCAAACCTTGAAGTGTCTAACTTTCACAATCTTTAAAGATGAACAAAATCACTTTAGATATCTGACAAAAGTGCTAGTGAGATGCAAGAGTGTACAAGATAGTTGAGAGTGAAATTAAGACAGAAGAGAGTGTTATTAGGATGTAAAGAGTAGAAGACTTATAAGGCTTTAATGAAGGGCAATATTGACTTCTTATCTAGGGATGAGCTACTAAAATTGAAGTAAGCTCTTTGGTATTAGTGAAACAAGGCTTCAATTATTTGGTACTAGTTCGCATCGTTTTCACTTTTTATAATGACATTTCAAAAAATTTCTTTAAGTCAAGCTCGACCCGTTAACCTCTTCCTTAATAGGAGAAGTTCTTGGTGGCTCTTTTAATTTAATTTAATGACATTATTATTATTTTTAAAAAGAGACATCAAACTTTTCAGAAGCTAACCTATGGAAATTAATTATTATTTATACAACTTGAATATTTACATCTATAATTGTAAAGGATTACTATAAAAAATTACTCATATTTTTATAAAATGTTTCTCCACCATTAAAGAGAATCGATGTGTACAACCACCAAATCTAGGAGGAGGTGTGCTTAATAATATCATTTTCACATTATAAGATTTTTTTATTTAATTTTTTATTTTATTTTATATACAATCATTCTATGTTAAGGATGTTATCAAATTTTTATTTTTGGACCACTAACTAAAACAACATATTTTCAACGAGTGTTATCACTATGATGGGTTCTATTGAGATAAGGAATTATTATAATTTATGGTCATAAAATAAAAATTTAAGTACATCCTAATTAAAGAATAGATATATGAAAAAAAAAAAAGGTGATTGTTAATTTAATTAATCTTTCATGTTAAGACTTCGGTAACTGTTCTAGGTTGCCAAGACTTCGCTAGCTTTTCTAGCTTGCCAAGATAAAGATAAATTCTGACCTTGCTTGCCAAGACTTCGCCGAACTTATTTTTTTACAGAATATTTTTTTAAAAAAAATACAAATTAACTAACAATTCAGATTCCAGAATTGATTTACATGTTCAAGTTTTGCATAATACAGGACTTCTTCAATAGGTTTCCTAAAAGAATAATTATTCTTAACATGAGTTTACACGTTAAGAGTTTCAAACAAAGTACTCTCTCATAACAAACAACAACTAAGGCTCCAAGCGTATGTCAAACTTGTATCAAAGCAATCAAGCCAATCAGCTGAAGTCTGAGTAACAGAAATATAATCACCAATGATATTCCGAGGTATGTGGTCTTTACTAGTTAATTTGCTTTTATATACATCCTTGTGTTCATTGATAAATTCTGCTTTTTCAAATTAATTTGTAAAATGTAGTGTCAGAAGTCTACTATATTGTTCTATTTAAAATTATTATGACCTCTTTGGGAATTGTTTAATTATGACCTCTTCTTGTTGGCTCTTCTTTTGGTCCTAAGAAATTACTTTAAAGAAATGCTAATGCATTTTTAAGAGCATCATTTTTAAAACCGAGGAATTTCCAACGGCAGGCACCAATATGAACATGATTTTGAAAAATGGCACCCAACTATTAAAATGAGTTTATTTGACATCATCAATTAACACAAACTATAGTGCATGAACAAAGGATAATTAGTTTACAAACAAATTATGCAAATTATGATCCTTTATGATCGTTTATTCGCGAACTATTGCCTTTGTTTGCAAACTATAATTTATGATAACCGATGGTGTAAAAAAAAAAAAAAAAAAGATCATTTTAGTAGTTCGATGTCATTTTTCAAACTCACACTAAGTATAGTAACACAACAAAAATATATCCCCTATTCATTTTCAAAATTGGTAACTAATGCTATGATGGTTTACAAATTACTTCAACTATAATTTTTGGGGAGGATTATACAAGCTCAACCTTGAGTTTAACATAAATAATATGATATTCAACCTTTGACAAAAATGACACACCCTATCATTGGTTGACCATAGTTACATTTAATGGTTTAGCTAATGACTTAAAAGGTAAAATTATCATTTCACCTATTAACTAAAATGGAAATTTTTTAAATTAACCTAAATTATAAATTTTCCTAAATTAAATTGTTAAATAACCCGAACATTTCAATAATTATAGATATAACCCTAAACCAAGATTTTAAAAATGGATGAACTCCACCGATAGAGATATTCTCATCCACATAAGAACTATTTCCCTTAGGAGTTGCTGTCTCCACTAGTAGATAACACATCCCCTTTTAGAGGAGATTTTTGATGATCTCTTCTAGTTAGTTGAGTCTTTGTTTTTTTCTTTTATTTCTTTCGAAAATTTCATTAAACTCTTTTAAAATTAATTTGAACTATTATTCTACAATAATCAACTCAGTGATGACTCGGTCTTTTTACACTCAAAGGTTATGTCTAACTATCATTATAATCAAATTAAAGTTGAACATTGTGCTATTCATATTAAACTCTCCAAACACATTAATGTAAATTTTCCTGTTTTTTAAATCAATATCATCAGAAATCTAAAAATATAATTGAAGGAAAGATTATTAATATTTACTGCCTTTTAAACATGAAAATTTCAAGCATGCATGCAACTTAGGTACTGTTGAGTTGGTGCAGCATTTTAAAACATTGGACTGTCCATTGGCACCGAAGAATTAATAAGTATTCTTTTTTCTTCTTATGAGTGGAAATTATATTCAGCTGTTAGCAGTTTAGTGTATTCAAAACAAAGAAGGACGGTAATGCAGCTATATCCTCCACCATTGAGGAAACTATGGAAGGAATGGGATCTACGAATGATGGTTATGTGTAGCCTTATTCTTCAACTATTTCTCATCTTTCTTGGTCACCGTAGAAAGTACAGTAACAAGTTATGGATTAGAATTGTTGTGTGGGGTGCTTACGTGGCTGCAGACTCCATAGCTGTTTTCGCTCTTGGTGTGCTCTCAAATAATTTCATAGAGCTATATGATACCGGTGTTGGTGGATCATCACTAGATGCAGACACTCAACTATCTGCATTTTGGGCACCGTTTATCTTACATCTGGGTGGCCCCGACACCATTACTGCCTACGCGTTGGAAGACAATGAGCTTTGGCTGAGGCACGCACTTGGACTAATTGTCCACACAGGAATGGCACTCTCTGTCTTTCTAATGTCTTGGACAGGCTCTAGTCTTTCAATTCTGTCCCTTGTTATGTTTCTTCCGGGGATGATCAAGTATGGAGAACGAACGTCGGTACTTAGATCAACAAGCAGGCATAAACGAGAGTCCTCCAGAAGATCTTTTTTTTGCTATGGATTGAGAAGTATCGAACCTTTTTCTGATCAAGAAATAATGTCTGAAGAACAAAAATTGCTTACAGTCAACGAATTAGCAGACATAGCCTATAAAGCTTTGTTTGATGCTGCAATGAGTGCTAATGAAACAGCCGTACTATTTTCTTAAGAATGTTGCCCGAAGATGCTTTCAAAGTAATCGAAATAGAACTTGGATTGTTATACGACTTCCTTTACACCAAGACATCGTCAGTCTATAATCCTTGGGACTGTGTTCGGCGGCTGATAACTTTCTTTCTAACATGTTCCATTATGGTGCTCTTCCCTGCTCTTGTTGAAAAGCATAAGTATTCAAAAGTTGATCTTTCAATAACATACTTATTGATAATTGTAGCTGTTATTCATGATTTGTATGCAGCACTAATATTACTAGTTTGGTCAGATGGATTTGCTATCTGGTTGTTAGAGAAACACAAAGATTCCATCTTCCAAGCCCTTAATTCTTTTCCAGTACTCAAGAGTCCAAGATGGTCAAATAACATGCGCCAGTATAGTCTGCTAAGATTCACCACCAGCAAAGCAAAGTCCCCGATGTCTGTTAAGCTCTTAAACTCAAAAATAGAGATGGGCACTAACCACTGGTACTTTGAAATTTCTAAAGAGTTAAGAAAGCTAATCTTCAATTATGTCAAGAAGAAAGCTGATCCGTCTGAGACGTCTAGGCAACAAAGGAAAATTCCCTTCACTGAGTTACCTTCCACCAGATATTATCTAGGTACTCATCCTTATGCAACTACCAACCTACAATATTTTGTTTAAAACCAAGGGAAAATTTTCAGCAACTAGCGTAAAAAAATAAGTACTATTTTAAAAAAATAACACTAAAAAATTGAATTGAATTTTTTTAGTACTTTTATAAACTATAATAGTTCGTGTAGGAATAATTAATAGCACGAACTATTTCTGCTAACTAATAATATTATGTGAGAGTGCTGAAAAATCTCAATTTAGTTTTTCAGTGCTATTTTTCAAGCTTGCTCTTTTTTTTTTGGTGCTAGAAAAAATTTTCCCTAAAATAAATTATAAATGAATTCTTGGTTAGCAACCTTGGAAAAAATTATAAAGTTTTTTTTTTTTTCCCCCAAGGTACTCATCAAGAATTTGAGAGAGGCGTTGTCATCTGGCACATTGCTACAGAAGTTCGATACTATTTAGATCAAAAACATTATAAGGGGGACTTTCTCAGGAAGTGTAAATTGATCAAAAGAGTTTCTAGGTACATGATGTATCTTCTAGTGGAGCGGCCTTCTATGTTATCAGCTGAAAATTGCGATATTGAGTTTGAGCGCCTAAAGGATAAAATTGAAGACAAAATACAAAGAGCAAGAGCAAGAGCAGAAAAAATTGACAATTTTGCAAGCAAGGCCGAAGCATGCAACACCTTGCTTGAAGCGAGGGATTTAAATTATAATTATACTTCCCTTTCAAGAAGTTACTACACAGATTTGGATGGGTTATATAATATTGCAATGGAACTTGCAATAGAAATGAACGTTGAAGAGCAGGTATATGTATCTTTTTCAAGATACCATAACAACTTAGGCTTTTGATAATTGTAGGTTATTACCTATTAGTATTGCCTTCATCCTGCCTTTCGTCTTCACGTTGTTGCACAAGAGAAAGTAAGAAACCTATGTGTTAACGACTCAAAACTCACACCTTAAAATACTTAGTTTCAATAATTATTAATTAGAGAAAAAGATGAAAATGACATAAGAAGAAGAGAACTTCAGAATTGTTGCAGGGTGATCCGGCAAAGTCCGGTGAGAATTGCAGCAAGTGGGAAAGGAGAACGAAATATAAGTAAAAGGAGAAAAAAAGAATTTATCCATTTTGCAGCAAATTCAAATTTAGCGATTATTGTAGCAGTACAAAATTAATTTTGTAGCTCTGAAAATACTAGTGCTGCAATTTTTGTCAAAAGAAGCTGTTCAAGTATAAAAACAAATGTTATAAATAGTCTAAATTTTTTAGTAAGGTGATTTCTAACAACTGATTAATAATTAAATTCGTCCATGACTATGGAGACAGGCATTACTGAGCACATGGAAGAGAATTGCGAGGGCTTGGATGGATATGTTGGGATATGCAGCAAGAAAGTGTAAAGGAAACGAGCATGCTCAACAGTTGAGACGTGGCGGAGAGTTTCTAACTCATGTGTGGCTTCTCTTATGCCATTTCGGCTTGACAGACCACTTTGAGAATGAACGTAAAACATCGCATGATGAAGAATCATTTCATGATTCGGATTTCGAATTCTGATTGTTTAGCAAATAATCATTGTGTATGTGGGTTTGGACTGGAATTCTCTGTGGATTTGAGTTTTATTATAAAGATTTTATTATGACACATATGTATCATGCGTTATTAATCAGGTATGTACAGTTGAATTTGTTTTTAGCTTGTGAGTCCATTTGTTAACTAGCACCTAATATAGGATCATTTGTGCAACTGTCACCAAATTAAATTTGGTGACAGTTAAGTTTCAATATCATTCAAAATTGTCCTTGATATAAAAACCTTTTTTGTGGTTGACCAATGGTTAGAGGAACAACAACAGAGAGAAGGAGAAGATGAGCGACAATGGAGGCAACGATGATGATGGTGATATACAACTGCGATGGTGGAAGATGACTATGAATCATCAATCTTAATGTATTAAGTTTGACTGAATTCCTCAATTTAATAGTTGTTTATTGTGGAGTTATTAATCTGAACAATATTTTTATACTATTATATTAGAATTTAGGATTTAGACTGGGTTTTTTGGTCACTTTTGAGGATTAAAGTTTGTCTGGAAAGGGAAATTGAAATTGGGGCTTAGGGTTTGTTGAATGTAACAAATAGGTCCTTCTTTGTGTGAAGTTCGAGGCCTACAAGGTCTCAAATTCAGAACCTATTCACACGAATTTGGAACTTGAGGACCTCAATTCATTACTTGACAGAATAATGAAAAATAAAGAACTCAATAAATCGTTGGGACAATGAGCAAGGTTTTTTGCATAGGTCCTGATTTAAACATGATAGGTCCTAAATTATAATGAATTTAGGATATTTGCATCAATTTGGCACCTATGTTTGCTAATTTGGGACCTCTTCAGAAATAAAAGCTCACAAGAATGGAGATTAACATTCATTGTATCATGGTTTCATGCATAAATCTCAAATTTGTGAAGATATGTCCTAAATTCAATAGAATTCGGGACTTATTTTCATCAATTTAGGATCTATTTAGCAATTGGTGCTCATTGGAATGGAGAGCATCATTTGCTCTATAATGGTCGATGTTTCTAGACTTACTACTTGCTATTTGACCGGCAACCTAGGGAGTAGCAAGTACTTAGCCACTTAATGAGTAATTGGTTTGATCATTGATCAAAGGTTAATTGGTTGACCAATGATCAAAATTGATCAAACTTATAAAAAAATTAATAAAAAAACTATAAATGTCATAAAGAAAAATATTAGATCGAAATAATAAAAAGGATTAAATTAATATTTTACATATGTAAGGGTGTAAAAAAAATGACTAAACGAAATTTGAACTTTTTTCATACTAAACTATAAAAACCCATATGCAAGGGTGAAAATCCATTGGTTTTTTTGAAATAAAGGGAAACAATGAATGACAATTTTGTCTAAATGTGAAAATTTTAAGGGATAGTTTGGTCACAAATTAGTCCTATAAAATCCCTTATTCAGCCACTTAAAAGTCTAAATCAAATGGAAAAAGTAAAAACGAAAATAGAGAGAGAATGAGAGGGAAAGGTTGGCTTGAAGAGAGAGAGAGAGAGAGAGAGAGAGAGCGAGATGCAAGGTGGGAGAGGTATGGTTTGGCTGGTCGGGATTGAGTATAGATGGAGACCAATAATAGGCGACGGATCTTGGTTTTTTTTTTTTTTTTTTTGTGATTGATGGTGTAAGTGGTTTTGGTCTTGAAAGTGGCAGCTATTGGTGATAATTTTGGTTCTAGGTGGTGATGAGAAAATCCTTCTTTTTTAAGCTTCTTGTCTCATGTTTTGTTGAGGACATACTTAAAAATCCAAAAACAAGCATGAATTGCTCCAAAATCACTTCCCAAAACGAGATAGATTTTGAATCAATCGACCAATAGAATTGAATAATTTGATCCTCTAGAATTTGATCTTGCTACTTAGAAAAGCCGAAAAATAACAAGATAATTACCTAACAATATACAAGATTTTACTAATTCTTTAAAGCAAAAATCATATACTCAATTCTAAAGTTTCATGGCTATTTATAGGCTATAATTTCTTAAGAAACAAGACCTCCTAAGAGGAAATAATACTAAAAAGAAATAGTATCAATCAATCAAGGAACTAATTAAAGAAAACCTAAAAAGGAATACAATCTAAAATTAAAAGGAAATAATATCAATATCTAAACCTAAAAGGAAATAATATCAAATATTTAAAAGAAAATAATATCTAACCTTAAAAGGAAATAATATAAATCCTAAAAGGAAATTATATCAAATATTTAAAAGAAAATAATATCTAACCCTAAAAGGAAATAATATAAA
This sequence comes from Litchi chinensis, assembly GCA_019925255.1. Classification (NCBI taxonomy): domain Eukaryota; kingdom Viridiplantae; phylum Streptophyta; class Magnoliopsida; order Sapindales; family Sapindaceae; genus Litchi; species Litchi chinensis. Next base: position 3,427,073 of record CM034464.1, on the reverse strand, counting down.
TCCTAAAAGGAAATTATATCAAATCTTAAAAGAAAATAATATATAATCTTAAATAGAAATAATTCTAATTTGTAAAATATTCCTAAATATGAAAATCCTAGAGCTATTGAAACTTTGACTTCGTTGAAGTTGATCCATGTGCCCATTATATATCTCGACCTATGGTCGCAAAACGCATCTCGCGACTGACACTCGCGATTGATTTTGAGGTTCCACAACCGCCAGTTGCATTCTCCTTCTCCTTTCCCGGATCCATCGACGAAGGTTCTCATCATATTTTTTATTTTTATTTTTTAAAAATAGACATCGGCCTAAGTTAGCCGTGTTGGGCCCAGTACTTGGCCCAACACGATGAGTACTCATTGAGGCAAGTAGAACCCTCGATTTGGGTATTTTGGGATCAACGGAACGTCGACAAAGGAGTACTCAGTGAGAACTCAATCAAGTTGGTCGAGTTTTAAAACATTGGTTATGGTCTCACATATAGGCCATGAATTTGGGAAGATATATCTCAAATTCAATAGTTATTCAAAATTTTAAATAGAAATTTGTTCAAATGATGTGACAAGTTGATTTATAGTCATCATATTAATTTTGGGATGATATATTGATGATGTAATAATTACAAATAAGCTTGTCACATCATTTGGGTAATAAATTTGGATAAATTTTAGGATTGTGCAGTACTACTCTTTAAGAAATCAATATTCTAGATTTATTTCTTTTAGACAAATCCAAATTTAATATTTGTTTAAGGAAGAAGAAAATCAAAGGCCATGATGTAATTATGGATTTATACGGAGGGTATATATGGAAATGCAGATAATTGACAAAATACAACCTTACGGGACAAGACAAAAAGAAATCCGCCTGACTTTGGTGGCTTTGTAAAACTTAATAACTTAAAAATAATTATTAATACTTTATTAAGACCCCAAATGAAATTGTATATTACTATTCGACCACATCATTATGCTGTTTTTCACATGTTGGGGATTCCTATATTTTTAAATCAGCAACTCTCAGATTACTAAAATACCCTCATGTTTAAAATGTCAAAAGTAGCCCCACGGGGCTAAAATCACAAAAAAAAATTAAAATAAAATCTTTATAAAGTTTTATAATTTTATCTATTTTTAATTAAGATAATATAATACTAAAGAAGTTATTGAGATTTTTCGAGATTTGATATTTGTTGGAAGCTTTCAAAATTTAAAAATATATATGTGGGGTTCAAACCATTGCTCTCAAAATTTATCAAGATTGAACATTACATGTTTGAGACTCAAATCTTTATCATAAATATGAGAAGAAGTGTATTAAATATTTGAACTATGAATGATGTGTTGTTTCTATATAGAGCCACCCAAAAAAAATTTTTGTTACATCCAATTATTTTATATAAACCAATACTATAAAGTTAAAATTAAATTTTTTGCTTTTTACACTTTTTAAAATACCAAAACTATCCTTTAGCGGTAATAATATTGTAATCATGTATTTTTTTCTCATTACACATTCTACACTCATTTAAAACAAAATTCTATTTTTTATTTTTTTTACTTTAATTTGGATTTGATTGGAACTTTTATCTATATTCTTGTTCTTATTTCTTTCATTGCTATTGTTCAATTTTTTTTCATGTTCATTTGGTTTTTCATTTTTATAATGTATTTATGATAATGATTATAGTAATAGAATTATTTTTTTTTTAAATACTGTGATGAAACTATATATGACTCAAGTTTTAACTTTTTAAAACTCAAATTTGTATCAGTAAGAACTCATGATATCAATACACGTTAATTCAGTGGTAAATTTATAGTGCCAAACTCTAAAGCATGCTCAATGGTAAACTTATAGTATTCACGTTAATGAGATTACAAATTCAAATTATATTCTTGTCTTCTAATTCCTTTGTACTTCAATAATTGTTATTATTTCTTCGGTTCTATGCAATGATTTAAGAAAAAGTCTTCAGATATCTTAATTGAAGTCAAGCAGCCATCAAGGAAAAAGCCAATCATATAACAAACAAGTAAAGTTGCATGCTTTTCTTTCCACATGACCTCGAACTGTGCACAAGATTTTTCCACTGGAAACAAGGTAGGAGAAGTCAAGCAAGTACTTGTCAGTTGTTAGGATCCATGAACTCTAACTTATATAGTGTGGATATTTTTACGTAAAACTACATCGATTGTAAGTCAACTTATTATATGTAAAATTATGTAATTTAATGTTACATTTACGTGATTTAATATAAGGACAGTAATTTTTGCAGGAAAAATAGTACCAATTATAAATTTTCATCCTTCAAACAAGTGACGATAAAGAAGAAGAAAATGGAGCAGATATAGAGCAATTCAAAGGCCAAGGAAGGCTACGAAAGCATGCAACCCCAAGTCAGTGTGATCTCCACCTTAAACTTGATCTCTCTGCTTGCGGTGTTTCAGGTACTGTGAAAGTCAACCTCAGCATCACTCAAAAGACCAACTTCCTTGTCTTGAATGCCAATGAACTTCATGTTCATGAAGCCTTGTTCACATCCTCCGGCAACCAACCAAGTATATATATACTTTGGTTGATAACCATGAACTTGTCTTTACTTTCTTGTGATTATGTGGTTTCGTTTTGCAGCAATACTGTCCCTTTGATGTTGTTGCGGATGATGATGATGATGATGAAATACTAGTGTTGGCCTTTGATGAATTGCTTTGTGTTGGAGAAGGGGTATTGGAGATTGAGTTTTCTGGGAAACTTAATGAGCACTTGAAGGGGTTATATAGACGGTGATGGTCTTCCTCTACTTTTTTATTTTTCGGACTCTCAGTTTGTTTCAACAAAAAAAAGAATTCGTTGGAGAAGGGGTATTGGAGATTGAGTTTTCTGGGAAACTTAATGAGCACTTGAAGGGGTTATATAGACGGTGATGGTCTTCCTCTACTTTTTTATTTTTCGGACTCTCAGTTTGTTTCAACAAAAAAAAGAATTCATTAAGTTAGATTTTTAGGACCCCTTTTTGTGGAACAAAAAAAAAAAACCTGAAACCTTAATATATGAGGATTAGTAACTAAAGGAAGGAAGATTTTGAGCCCTGAAATTGATTCGATTAGTATAAGAATCAAACAGAAGACATGGAAGAAGAAGAGCTAGAAGCTTTAAGTTTTGTTTAAGTCAAGCTTTTCGAATGATAAATAGAGATGGTAATTAATTAATTTTTTATTGATATGATCTTCCTGCTTATAACAGTACATATGTGGACAAAGAAGTGAAGAAGAATATGGCGGTTACTCAATTCAAAGCTACAGATGCAAGGCGATGTTTCCCATGTTGGGATGAGCCTGTACTTAAGGGATAGCCAATATAGAATATCTACGAGTTTTGTAACTGTTGATCTCTCTGGTTTAATACACAATCACATGTATATTTATGCTTTCGTGTGTGTCCAGTAACTAATTTAGTGCATGTATGATTTTACTGTTGTAGGATGCTCAAAATTGCCTTGAAACTGAAAAATTATCATTGTTGATTCTCAACAAGCAACCTTTAAGATGACCTTGGATGCATCATCAGAGTTAATGACACTATCCAATATGCCAATTATCGATGAAAAACTTGATGGGAATGTTAAGACTGTTTATTTTGAGGAAATTCCAGTCATGTCAACTTATTTGGTTGCTGTTGTAGTCGGTTTAATTATTTGATCATATTGAAGATACAACAGCTGATGGTATGTCAATGAGCAACAAACTTGTGTTTTCATGGCATAAAACTATTGATAACATAATGATAACATGGCATAAAAAAAATTGATAACAATTATCAGATTCCACACCTTTTTTCGCACGAGACTTTGATGTTATAATATCACATTGTTAATTATAATGTTATATAGCCAAAAAAGCTGACTATGTAACATATAGTCATATCGAGTGAAGAAGAAAATAACAACGTTGGGCCTAGAACTTATAAAACTGCGGTTGCATTCACACATTCAAATTTTTTCACGAAAGGAAAGGAGGCTGAATCCAAATCGCTTTCATCGCATACTTCTCAGTTAGAAACGCATGATCTGAAAGAAAACGTTCCCTCCCGGCAGATTTACTTGCATTTCCAATTGCTGGAACTGTGAAAGATGGACAATACCTACAATGAAAAAACACATGCTTCTTCAAGCTTTCGTCGTCAAGAACGACCCAGTTCTTTTCAGGTAAATTGAGTCTCCAAAAACTTGAGTCAAGTCCACGATGTAACTGCTTATATAGTAGATCTTCATTGAATGCAAGAACCACCAGAGATGACAATGGCTTTGTTAATGGTAATGGTGATAAAATCTTTTTCCATTGTCGTTGCTTTACATTCAAAGCACCCCGTTGCGAAAGAGTCACCTGCATAGACTACGTCACGAATGAAAATATTTCCACCACACAAGATTTCAAACGTCGTCCAGTATTCATCACCAGGGTGACATATTTTGATTCTAAGTAGTCTTTCAGGTAATGCAGTAGAGAAAGCAATTACCATACAATCCGGATACGTGGGACTTACAGAAAAAGCAATTTTAGAGTAATATATCTCTAGTTCAGGCAATTGCATAACTTGATTAATAAAGGGATTGTAAAAGAACAAGTGTTTCATGGTAGGCGAACCAGTAATGGGTTTTGAGAACAACACCCAACCGTATTTTGAATCACAAGGTTCTGCACCTGAAAAATCTTTATTTTTCACTATTACTGCATCCTTCACAGTATAAATTCTATTTGTGGATGGATCAAAAAGCGTGCAGATACCACCATCATCATCTTTGTGATTGCGATTGAAACACATAACCCATGGAAGAAACTCTCGTGTATTTTTAATTTCCAAAAGGCATTGATGCCAACTTTTACAGACCAAACACGATGGCACCCTTTCAGACCAACATAGCTTTTCCATTGTAAGTCCCAGAATATCATTTGGGAGATCAGACCAATCCGCCTTCTTCATCTCTATCAGTTGCTGCCGCTGTCTCTTTCGCGCTGCCGCCGGTCTATATTCCATTATAGTTATCAGAATATCCTATTTTCTTTCTGTGTTTTGCTCCTCAAAGATGGTTTTGCT
>CM034464.1:3240416-3421473 GCA_019925255.1 Litchi chinensis | reverse complement strand
TAATAGCCTGTATGTCTCATCAAAGCACAAAATTTTTTAAAGAGGGTCATAGAATTGCAAGGGAGTAAATCGTAGTTAGCATTTGCTTTCTTCTGGCTGTAGATTTCAAATAATTGTAAACTAACTCGTTGTCATGGTACACCGTCAAACCGAAATTCTCCATAGCTCCAGCAGCAAATTCGGGGACAGAAACCATGTCGAGCTTTGGAAGTGGGTAAGGAGTTGAGCAGTACCTAAAAAATTTCCATGACCAGTGTTGTTACATCTGTTTTGTAACTGAAAATTGGTGCAAGAATGTATACTACTTGGTAAATATATCAAGTGATTTTACAGTAATATGTAATGCAAACTTCCCTTCATCACTCCCACCAATAGAGCAGTACGCTCTAACCTTGACCCCTGCACAACGAGTTCGAGTATTAGGATAGCAGAAAAATGATTTATATTGAACGAAAACATGGGCTTGTTTGCTTAGAGACATACCATCAGCTGTTCTAGCTTCAAAATGATCAAATAAACCACCAACAACAGCCACCAAAGAAGTTGGAAATGAATGGAGTTTCCTCAAAATAAACAGTCTTAACATTCCCATGAAGCTTTTCATCAATAACTGGCATGTTGGACAGTGCTGTTAACTCTGATGGCACATCCAACGCTATCTTAAAGGTTGCCTACTAAGAAAACATCAAGAAAACTCGTAGGATGTAACATCTAGTTTTGCAACAACATCGAACACTTAACAATCATTCAGCAAAGTTATTTTCCATTGGTTACCTTAAGAGCAGGCTCATCCCAGCATGGGAAACACCGCCTTGCATCCGTAGCTTCGAATGGAGTAACTGCCATATTCTTCTTCACTTCTTTGTCCACATATGTACTGTTATAAGCATGAAGATCATATCATAAAAAATAAATTAATTACCATCTCTATGTATCATTCAAAAAGCTTGACTTAAACAAAAATTAAAGCTTCTAGCTCTTCTTCTTCTACGTCTTCTGTTTTATTCTGATTTAATTGAAACGATTTCAAGACTAGAAATTTTCCTTCTTTTTGTTACTAATCCTCATATATTTAGGTTTCATTTGTTTTCACAAAAAAGGGGTCCTAAAAATCTAAGAGAACTTCATGATTTATTTTTCTGTTGAAACAAACTGAGCTTGGAGAAGTAAAAGGAGTAGAGAAAGAACATCACCATCTATACAACCACTTCAAGTGCCCATTAAGTTTCCCAGAAAACTCAATCTCCAACACCCCTTCTGCAATGCAAAGCAGTTCATCAAAGGCCAACACAAGTATTTCATCATCATCATCCACAACAACATCAGGGGGACCATATTGCTGCAAAAATGATACCACATAATCACAAAAAGTAAATTAAGTTATGGTTATCAACCAAAGTATATATATACTTACTTGGTTGCCAGAGGTGGTGAACAAGGCTTCATGAACATGAAGTCCCTTGACGTTCAAGACAAGGAAGTTTGTCTTTTAAGTGATGCTGAGGTTAAGTTTCACAGTACCGGAAAAAGTGCAAGCAGAGAGATAAAGTTTAAGGCAGAGATCATAGTGACTCGGGGTTGCATACTTTGGTAGCCTTCCTTGGCCTTTGAATTGATCTATGTTCACTTTCTGCTCCATTTTCTACTTCTGTGTTGGTTTGAAGGATGAAACTTTATAATTTGTATTATTTTTGTACAGAAATTACCGTCCTTATGTTAAATTACGTGAATGTAAAATTAAACTACGTAATTTCTCATATATTATAAAAGGTGAATGTACAATCTATGTAGTTTTATGTGAGAATGTCCACACTAGATAAAAGTTAAGAGTTCATGGATCGTAACAACTGACAAGTACTTGCTTGACTTCTCCTACCTTGTTTCAAATGGAAAAATCCTGTGCACAGTTCAAAGTCAAGGGGAAAGAAAAGCATGCAAGTTTACTTGGTTGTTATATGATTGGCTTTTTTTCTTGACGGCTGCTTGATTTTGATAAAGATATTATCTGAAGACTTTTTGTTCAACATCGAACCAAAATAATAATAACAATAATTGAAGTACAAAAAATTATAAAACAATAATATGATTTGAATTCATAATCTCTTTAACGTGAATACTATGGATTTACTACTAAACATGCTTTAGAGTTTGACACTAAAGAAGTGTGTATTGATATCATAAGCTCATCGTTACGAATTTGAATCTTAAAAATTAAAATATAACAATAATATGATTTTAATTTATAATCTCTTTTAACGTGAATACTATGAATTTACCATTGAGCATACTTTAGAGTTTGACACTTAAAAATTAAATATGAGTAATTGGATTTAGTTACTGTGATAGTTTTTACTCTCGCAGGTGCTGGTGTTGGTAGTCTCTGTCAACTTTATATTTGCTTAGTAAAAAATTTTAGCAAATAAGATACAAGTTTCTGAAGAAAAGATGCCCTTTTTGTGTTGTCATGATTGGCTTGTTTTGTGATGTTCTCCGACTTACCTACTACGATTCTAGCCTCTCAACTAACAAAAGAGGTACAAGATATTATCAAGCTGAGTCCAGGTTGATACACAATGATACTGGAGGAAATAGAAACAATAAGGAATAGCACCACAGGACTGAGATTGAGCAATGTCAAGTCTAAGCAAATCCATGACAATACAACTATCAATGATTCCACTTGTTCTGATTTGATTTCTAGGTCACCTATCAAAAATTCAGGGTTATCAGAAGAAACAAAGGTTTGATTTGATTACTTTAAGTGAAAACAAAAACCCCATTTCCTTCTGTTTCTTGGTGATGAAAACAAAATATACATGATCATGATAACGATCTTCACAAACATATGATAAATACGAAAATTCACAATCTCATCCAATAGCAGACTAGCAGAGTATGACCCGTCACATATTCAGAAACAAGCAGCCCTCTTGGAGTGTCATCCCAGAATCCCAGTTACACAAGTTAAAGTTTTGCAGTTAAATTGTTTATATCGGTTCTGATTCGCATGCCAGTAACGAGTCCTTGACCACAATGTTATCTACAAGTCTCATAGACACATCTTCGAACATAAGTTTTCTAATTGACGCAAAGAAGACAGAGTGAAGCATACCTTCTATACCAGATAAACAGAATATTATAGTCTTTTATTGTCAACACATCTTTTTCTGAGAAGTAACGTGCCTGTCAGCAAGCAGTGAGAGAATCGCATATCTACAGATGACATTACAGTGAATGACTAATAAACTAAATCGCCAGAAGATGAGTTCTACAGGGTATTACAATAGTTTGAATGAATTCAACGTATTTCATAAATCAAACGTGCTACCACGTATAAGCAGAATTAATACTTAGAGAGAAAGTGAACACTTTGAACCAAAAATTCCATTGAATTCAAATGATTTATTAGCTTGACCAAAATGAGACAGTTCCAAATTTAGCAAAATGCCTCCAAAACAGATCAAGTAAAAGAACACTACTACAAAGATCCCTATTGTCTTACAAGGGAACGATAAATAGCACATGACCTAAACTCACACAGCTCACAGCATCCTACTACTTGATACAATCCCCAAATCGAATCATATCACGTAGCGCCCAAATACTGAAATGCTGCACTCCGTTGTGCATATATGCCCTGTTAGAAAAATGCTTCACTACGTCGGAACTTGAACATGTGTGCATAATTATTGAGTTTAATTATGAATTAAACTCATATGAATTCCTTCAGTAGTTGTGTATAGGTTTTTAAGCATTCCACATTGAATTAAATATGAATTATTTAATTGAGTTTTGCCCACCATTAAGACTATGGACTAATTATTGGCTCTATTAGAAGGGATTGCCGCCACATTTGAGAATTCTGTGTTTTCTGCATATTACTGCAAAATATTATTTTTGGCTAAGCCCTCCCACATATAATGCAGGGGGATGAGGACGGTGTTGCCAGTTGCCAATAGAAAATAGCCGTCACGACTCCCACCAAACTCTAAAAGCAAATTCCCATCTAACTGCCATTCATTTCCCATCCCATATCAAATCTGCAAGCTCTCTACAAGCTAATGAGAGAGTCAGTGGCATGGCAACCATGCACATGTTGTTGTTCCTTCTCATTCAAATCCTGGTTCATGCTCCCAAAACCGGAGCTAAAATTCCTGCCATTATAGTTTTGGGAGACTCATCCATTGATACGGGTAATAACAACTATATACCGACTATTGCCAAGTGCAATTTTGAGCCTTATGGGCGTGATTTTCCAGGAGGAACGCCCACCGGAAGGTTCTACAATGGCCGCCTTCCTCCTGACTTCATCTCTCCGTCTTTTGGCCTCAAACCAACAATAGCTGCCTACCTGGAGCCTAATTATAGTATATCAGATTTTGCCTCCGGAGTTTGCTTTGCTTCTGCTGCAGCAGGCTATGACAATGCCACTGCTGATACTCTAGTTTACATGCTTTACCACCAATGCATATTCTCTTGTCATTTTCCATCTAAGTGGTAATGCAGATCAAGTTATAATAGAAAAGGCCCTCTATTCGAATCTCCCCACTATGTGACTGCATTGTGCTTTTGTATGATCTATTCATGAATCTGGCTCGAGGTCTACACTTTTTACTTGAGTTGCAATAATCCATCTGCTAGTGGGAAAATAATTCATATTTTCTATTAGAAAAATGCTTCACTATGTAGCTACTGAAATGCTTAAAAACCTACACACAACTACTGAAATGATTCAATGTCTCACGTATACATCCAATCTACTCAGATCATATCATGTAACATATAATCGACCAATAGCAAACACTCTCATGCAACATGACACTATTCGAAACTTTCTTATCCGCCAATATGTATAGCATTTCCCAATCACTAAAATTCTTCATCATGTCCATACACATCAAGCATATGCACATAGAAACCAAAATGCTTCAATACGCTAGACGTATACACCTAAACAATTGGACATGTTTCTCCCAATTACTAAAATGCCTCAATAAGTTCAAACACATCATGCATAAACACATAACTATTCAAATACCATCTATGCTTCAATATATATATGTTAGATGTATACTCATATACATCGAAACACTTCCACGTGTCTAACAAATACGTCCATAATTCAACATGTTTCTTACACTTCTAAGCCACTCAAATCATATAATAAAACATTATCAACCAATTCTCATGCAACATAACACAATACAAACCCATTTCAACAACTAACCATCCATCGTATCCATATCTGTCGCATATACACCTACTAAAATGCTTCATTATGTTCATACCTACACGTCATGCATATGACCATTGATACTAAAATGCTTCTGACGCCTACACAAACTACTTCAAGGTCTTTCCATACATGTGTAATCCACTCAAATCATATCATACACCATACTATACTAACTCTTGATTCAAGGACATGTTATATAGCTTGTAAACTTTTTGCTCTTTCTATTTCTTTTTACCTTTGAAGTTGCATTTGCTCTTGCTGCATGTTTCCTCTACCAGCAGCTTCTCCTTACTCTTCATCTTCAACTCTTGCTGCATATGCTCAAATTATTTCTCATATGATCAATGTATTTTAATATTAAAATATAAACAGCCTGCCAGTTGCCTAAAGTGAAGGGTGGTCCTAAAAACATTTTATTAGATGTATAAATTTGTGATTCTGCTTTTTGTTGTAAAATTTATATTAAAAAGATTCTTATTTGAGCTCTAAAAATAACCATCCTAAATGTATCCTTTCATACATTCATAAATATATATAGACACATTCTAGCATACACTTGGGTATATATATACTTGATCCAAAAAAAAAGAAAGTATAATTGCATTATAAAATATGTGATTGTAATTTATTATTTGTGATTACAATTAGTGAAAATTGTAAAAAATACCCATTTTAAAAGGGTAAAATTTGTTTTTACCCAGTATTTTAAAAAAAAATTTTTAACCCCTCAAACAAATATATTGCTTGGTATACCCAAATTATCCAAAATACCCCTGGATATTTTTACAAAAAAACCCTGAACAGTTTAAAATTTACGAAAAACCGAATGGTGAAATTACGATTAAGTCCCCCCATATATATACGTCAAAACCAATGGACTACAGCCACAGTCCATCGATTTCTCACTCAAAACCAACTGGTTTTTGCGGAACCCAAACCCGATCGCGACCCGATCTTCCCCGCGACGTTTCCGGCCATTCCGCGACGTTGTCGACCTTCCCCGAGCAGCTCCTACCGCCGGCGAACCTGCAGAAAGTGTGAAGGTTAGATTTTGATATGTTTGTTGTATGTTTTGATTGAGATTTTGGATTTTGAGATGTTTGTTGTGTTATGGATGTTAGTTTAGGATGATTAGGTTTAGAATAGGTTGGATTTAGTGTGTTTGGTCGTGTTTGTGTTGAAAATGGCCGATTCCGACGAGAGAAGAGGTGTCGGGATCGGATCGGTTTTTGAGATCGGTTTTCCACGATCGGTTATTCATTTCGGTTTTTCAAGATCGGTTTTCCAAAATCGGTTATTCATTTCGATTTTCCACGATCGGTTTTCCATTATCGGTTTTCGAGATGAAAAACCGATCGTGGAAAACCGATTACGGATAACCTATCGTGGAAAACCGAAATGAATAACCGATGGTGGAAAATCGAAGTGGAAAACCGATCTCAAAAATCGATCGTGGAAAACCGAAATGAATAACCGATGGTGGAAACCATCAAATCTCAAAAACCGATCGTGGAAAACCTTAGTGAAAAACCGATGGATTTCATTAACCGGTTTTTCAGATGCCTTCAAAAACCGATCAATTTCATTAACCGGTTTTTCAGATGCCTTCAAAAATCGATTCAGTTCAAAAACCGATTCTGCTACTGATGATTTCTTTGCTGTTTTTCTTTCCTACAAATGGATTTCGACTATAAATATAGTTCACACACAATTGACAGACATACGAGCGGGAACACACACATTGGTCAAAGATTGGTTAATAAGATAATTGCCGTTATTAATAGAAGAAAGCTATACGATCGGTTCATAGCAGAATGTTCGTTCGGACATATTTTGAGGGTAACTAATCATACGGCTGCTGGTTCTGTGATTTTGTGGGTGCTTACTAGAGAGATAAATGTAGCGGATGCACGCTGTGATGAGAGGTGGTTTGAAATTGGGGAGAGAAGCTATAGGTTTGGGAAACAAGAGTTTCTATTGGTGATCGGACTTCCTTTTGGGGGCATCGACCGTAAAATCTTCGAAATAGCTCCAAATGATCCAAACGGTCTCCTAAGGCGAATGTTTAATGGAGTGTCGCCGGAGGTGAAGGAGTTGGTCACATTTCTTGAGGCAAGAAGTGATAGAGGGGAGGGAGACCGTGCAGGGCAGGATCCGATAGATGATGAAGATCTTTTAAAGTTGGCGAATGTAGGGATTGCTTTCCATCTCTTTATGAGACTGGATGATAGAGCTAGCATTTATCCATTTATGTGGGTCCTCATTGAGAGTACAGAGAGATGGAAGACATTCCCTTGGGGCACATTATGCTATAGTGTCTTGTTACACTGTGTCGACAAGGCACTTAATGAAGAGCGGGTCAGAAATCCACCAAAGACCATTAATATTTATGGCTATGTGTTAGCATTTTAGGTATAACTAATATTTTCAATATTTATTGCTTCCTTCTATTACATTAACTATATATGGTTATATGTATGTTTTAATCAATTTTGCATTATATATTATCTTACCATTACTAACTATATGTATGTTTTTTTTTTAATCATTGTTACATTTTAGTGGTGGTTAGTGGAGTTGTTCCCAGTGTTATGGGAGAAGATATCAAAAAAGACCCGGAACCCGGAAAGCGATCTACCAAGATGTATGAGACGATCACTGAAGAGAACACCCACAAATATATACAGTCTAGATGATTTCCCCCCCGTAAGCGGCAAACATAACCTAAATTTGTGTCAATTATTTGTTTGTTATAACTATCGTTATTTATATTAAGTATATAATTGTAGTATAACTAAATATATTGGTATAATGCAGATAGTTGGCATTCGCAAACCTTGGAGTCTACTGACGCCGAGAGGGAGATGGATTATTGGAAATCGTTTAAACCAAATCATATAGTTCATGATGAAGTACATAAATATGACGGCGGGGGGAGTGATGATGATGATGATGATGATGATGATGATGACGACGACATGATGATGGTGTAAGGGATGAGGTGGGATGAGGTTGATGATGAGGTTGATGATGAGGTGGAGAGAGAGGATGATGATGAGGAGGTGGAGGGAGAGGATGATGCTGCGGGGGTGGAGGGAGAGGATGATGAGGAGGTGGAGGAGAGGATGATGATGAGGTGGAGGGTGACGATTAGCCACTTAAAGACGTCCGAAGCGTGCAATCCGAATCAGAGGATACCTTATCAGAGTTGCGGACAAAGAAGGCACATGATGTACAACACGTAGATTATGAGGTACAAATATTCTATTTATATAATAAAATTATTCAATAAATTTCAATTGTAGTAAATGCAAAAGATGTGGACATGTTATGTAGTAGTACGGAGTGTGAAAAAGAGACGGAGTCTCTAAATATGATAGACGAAGTGTAATTTGTTTAAATATGCAGGTTGTATTTCTTGGATACTCAAAAAACAGGGGAGACTCTGTCAATTTTTTTTTTTTAAATTAAGGGTAGTATGTAAAATGATATATATTTATGATTCTATGAAACAGGTGAAGCGGTTGTTTGAGTTTATTGTGGATTTACAGAAGACAACCCATAAGAAGTTAAGTAAAATGGATAGGAGGCAAAAGGCAACCTTTCAGATGGTAAGGGAGATAGGTAAGGGAGATAGATAGTAGGCTGAGACGGGTGGAAGAGCATTTACATATTCCCAGGCCTCCGGTTGGGCATGATCCAGACACGACGACGACGATGACGATGATGATGATGATGGTGGGAGCTTTCACATGTATTCACATATACCCACCACCACCCACCACATCAGGACGAGGGTGTCCGTCAGTCGCCTATTGATGTAGGCCAGTCAGCCATCCATGAGGAGGAGGAGGGTGATCATCAGCCACCTCAGCGGTCACCCCATCAGGAGGAGGAGCAGGGTGACCAGCAGCCACCTCATCGGTCACCCCATCAGGAGGAGGAGCAGGGTGACCAGCAGCCACCTCATCGGTCACCCCAGCAGGAGGAGGAGCAGGGTGACCAGCAGCCACCCATCAGGAGGAGGAGCAGGGTGACCAGCAGCCACCTCAGCAGTCACCCCAGCAGGAGGAGGAGCAGGGTGACCACTCCCATACGGACTTAGGAGGTGTATCTGCTGCAGACACTGAGCGTGAGCATGACTAGGTAGACTTTGTATCCCTATTGTGTTGCATTCTGAAAGATAATTTATTATAATATTATACATGTTTTTAATTTACTTACAGCTGCAGGATGAAAGCATGCACGAACGAGGCAAACGAAAGACAAAGCCAGCAGCACCTCTACGGACACCGTACACGGATCCGGGGCCATCGAAAAAAAAAAAGAAAGTGGTCCAACAGCAGGAGGAGGAGGTGGTAGAGTCTATAGACCCCGTAGAAGTGGTCTATAATGAATATAAAGCGGCAACCACATTGGATCTCAAGTATATTTAAAAAAAAAAACGTTTCTAATTTTTGTATCCTTATTGGTAATGTAAGAAAATATATAATAATGTTTAATACTTTGTTTTTGAATTGTAGGCGTTCGATCGATCGTTGTGAGTGGTCTGTGATACCAACCACATTGGTCACACTCGAGGATGTGGACAACTGATTGACTAATGAGCACATCGATTCTTATTTGATGTGCCTAAGAAAAAAAGGGTGGAATGAGATGGCAGATCGTAAATACGCTGTCCATGACACTTCTTTGTTTGTAAGTATTTACATTTAAGTTAGTTATGCATTTAAAATTTCATATTACGGTCGGTTGATTGGTAGTAACATGTTTAATTTTTATTATGCAAGCAATGATGACAGCGCATTATAGCCTACATTACGTCCGCAAACAAAGAACATTTGATCCAGTTACAGCTGATGTACCCTCAGAGTGTTTTGCGTACGGTCGTGGGCATATAGACGCAGCAGTCCCGTGGTGACGGGTTGATAGTGTAAGTGTAGTTCGAACGTTAATATTTATTATATGATTATCCCTTCTAGTCCTATAGTACTAACGTTTTGAAATGCAGGTGTTGCTACCGTGTAACTTGAATCAACAACACTGGGTCCTTTGTGAGGTGCGCATTAGAGAGCAAAGAATCATAATGTATGATCCCTTGGCAAATGTTGACATAGCCTATCGACGAGAGCCACTTGAGCCGCTGGTACGTTTGATGCCTATTTTGTTGCGGTTCGTGGGATTTTACGAGGAGACACAGGTAGCTATGCCACCCGTGGATGTCCGGTGGAAAGTTCAGCGTCTTGGACGATCAGTTGTGCCCCAGCAACCTGATGGGTGAGTAAGTTTATAGGTTAATTAATATATATATATTAATGATAATTAATTATCTTTATGTTAATATATTAACATAAACATAAATTAATATAATGTTATATAATTATCTTAATGTATATAGTTTAACATTAATATAATTATATATTATATGTTATGATTAACATTAATATATAATTATAGCTTAATTATTATACATAGTTTATATATTATGATTTTAATTATGTTAATGTTAATATATGTTTATATTATTATCTTAATGTATATAGTTTATATATTATGATATATACAGGACAAGCTGCGGAGCATATGTGGCCATGTACGTGCGCGACCTTGTGCAACGGAGAACGAGTACATGGAAATCAAGAAAATGTGAGACCGTTGCAGATGCCATTGCACTGAGGGCCGAGATGGCCAGAGACATATATATGTGCTCAAAGCCGATATATAAAGTTAATAATTTTGGAAAATGGTTTATAGACAGTGATGGAGAAATTGTATATAAATAAATTTAATTATTCTTTTATTATTACTCATTATTTATTTGATGGTATTGCATTCTATATTTTCCAATTGCCAACAAATCATTATAATTAAACATTATAGTTAATAATATAATGTTAATATATATAATATTAATCTAATGTTAATCTAATGTTAATATATAATGTTAATATAATGTTAATATAATATTAATATACTGTTAATCTAATGTTAATATAATGTTAATCTAATGTTAATATAATGTTAATATAATATTAATCTAATGTTAATATAATAATCTAATGTTAATATATAATATAATGTTAATATAATATTAATCTAATGTTAATAAATAATCTAATGTTAATATAATTAATAATATAATGTTAATATAATGTTAATCTAATATTAATCTAATGTTAATCTAATGTTAATAATTAAATGTTAATATTAATATAATATTAATCTAATGTTAATCTAATGTTAATATAATGTTAATATAATGTTAATATAATTAAATTAATTAATGTTAATCTAATGTTAATCTAATGTTAATAATATAATGTTAATATAATAAATATTAATCTAATGTTAATCTAATATAATAATATAATGTTAATATAAGTTAATATAATATTAATATACTATAATCTAATTAATGTTAATATAATGTTAATAGTTAATAATGTTAATCTAATGTTATATGTTAATATAATATTAATCTAATGTTAATATAATAATATAATGTTAATATAATTTATATATAATGTTAATATATGTTAATATAATGTTAATCTAATATTAATCTAATGTTAATCTAATGTTATAATATAATGTTAATATAATGTTAATATTATATAATATAATGTATAATAAATAATATAATGTTAATATAATGTTAAAAATATTAATATATTAATATAATGTTAATAATATAATTAATATAATGTTAATATAATAATAATAATAATAATATGTTAATAATATAATATTAATATAATGTTAATATAATATTATATTAAATATATATAATATTAGGTTATAATAATTAATCTAATATTAATATAATGTTAATCTAATGTTAATAATCTAATGTTAATAATTAATATAATGTTAATATTTAATATGTTAATCTAATGTTAATAATATATGTAAACTATAATATTAATCTACGTTAATATAATAATATAATGTTAATTAATGTTAATAATAATATAATGTTAATATAATGTTAATTAGATTAATCTAATGTTATCTAATGTTAAAATAATGTTAAAATATAATGTTAACATTAACCTTAATATATTAACATTATACTAATATATTAACATTAAATTAACATTAATATTTATTAACATTAGATTAATTTAATGTTAACATTAACCTTAATATAATATTAATATTAATATTAACATTATATTAACATTTTATATTATATTAACATTAGATTAACATAATATTATATTAACATTATATTAACATTATATTAATATATTAACATTATATTAACATTAGATTAACATTACCTTAATAATATATTAACATTTATATAAATCTAAATTAATATAATGTTATATTAAGGTTAATGTGAATATAATGTTATATTAATGAATATATTAATATAATGTTAATAATATTAATATAATAATATCTACATTTGTATTATATATATTATTAATATTACATCCATATAAGTTATAAGCCATATTAAGATTATAGTTATAATAATTGTAAAATGATATGAAAAATATTAACCATATTAATATGATATATCAAGATAACACATATTATAGTAAAGGTATATTTATTATTACTAATATCATATGAATATTAATAAATGATAAAATTAATATTTAATGATTTTAAAATAATGATATAGTTTGTAATAAAATTATACGCTCCCTAATATATATAATATATTTAAATATAACGATTTATATAAATAATTCATGTAAAGGGAAATAAAATGAACATACAAATAGAAATAAAATCAACCCAAGTAAAAACCGGTTTTTAGGAGTACATGAAAAACCGATACCGGTTTTTGCAGACCCCTTAAAAACCGATCCACACTTGGCGTGCTGGAACAAGTGGTGGCAGTGGATCGGTATTCGAGGATGCATGGAAAACCGATACCGGTTTTTCAGAGTTACTCAAAAACCGATCGACATACCTCTACATTGGGGAAACAAAAGCAACTTGATCGGTTTTTCAACATATCTGGAAAACCGGTACAATGGAATAATAATTTCCAGGCTCCGTGAAAAACCGATTTTAATGGTTCCGAGATGATATGAAATGAGCCAAAAACAGTACACATGGAATAATAATTTATACAGCTGTATTAATACATAATTGAGTAATTAATATAAAAACGTTTACATAAAACATGCATAAACAAAATGTCAATCAATTGCTAATCATCATTTCCGTCAGTAGCCATTTGTGGATCGGAAGTAGGAAACCGTAATACACATCGACGTTGGTTGTGTCCAGTCTCATGACACAAGCGACATCTTTGAGAACGTGGCTCATTTTCAGTAGCATTTGAACTCGTTCCAACATCCGCATCCACTTCTACGCTTGTCCCTTCACTGATAGAAGTTGGGGGGTTAGGGCAACGAAGACGGTTGTGTCCCCTTTGACCACATCTTCCACACTTTTTTCGACGAGGATCTTCCTTAGCTGAAGGAATCCGAACCTCCTTCGGCCTACCTGCTTGTCTTTTACCTTTCGGTGGTAATACAACCATACTTCTAACTTCCGCTGAAACATTCCAACTGACCAATTTAGGGACGGGATTAATCGGACGTGCATATGCAGCTTTTAGCCACTCCACGCTATAGTACTGACTGCAAAGTGTATCACAACTGACGCCCTTGAACCTGACATGTATCAACAATTTAAGTGTTATGCTATGACATGAAATACTAAAAAAAACAATGTATAATTACCATACCTGGCCACAACACATGCATGAACACATGACAACTGATCAAGGTTCCACTGCTTACACGTACATATGTGTGCTGTTGAATGTCAATCATCGCATCTCCTTTGCTATAATGTATGACACTGTAATGATACGGTTCTGCAATGGGATATACGCTACCTTCCGTGGATAAATCTTTTGCCAACATGATACGATCGTATGCTGCGGTAGTAACATACGTTGTGAGCTTCTCAGCAGCAACACGTCTATTATTAAACCATCTCTGCAATACATTTCTTACATATTCATGTGCAGTTGTTATTGGCAAACGACGTGCTTGCATCATGCAATTGTTAAGCGACTCTGCAATGTTGGTAGTCATCATTTCATATCTTCTTCTTGGACAATGTGCTCGTGACCATCTGCTCACTCCAGCCTTAACCAAAGCTCCATGTGTGGTCGGATGCAATGCACGCATTTCTTCCAATATTCTGTTGCATTCATCGGGCACATAACAGTATGCTGCATTGTAAAATGCATTTTCCACATCCGAACGCTTTTTACACTGTTGCTTAAGGTTTTGCCACAAGTGGAAAAAACATAACACATGTGGGACTTCAGGAAAAGCTGCTTTCATCCCATTCGATGTGCTCTTATGACGATCCGATACGATCACCAACTCGTCTGACACCCCGATTGCTCTTCTCAACCTTTTTAGGAACCAAGTCCACGAATTATTTGACTCTCCGTCAGCAAATCCAAAGGCGATGGGATAAATCATCTCCGACCCATTTTTGCACGCAGTAAAAAAAATCACCCTTTTATATTCACCTTTCAAATGAGTGGCATCAATAGCAACAACCGGTCTCATGTAAGACCGAAAACCCTCAATAGAAGCTCCAAGTGCAACGAAGGAATACAAGAACCGATTGTTTTCATCTGTCTTAATTGCTGTCATTATGCCGGGGTTTGAAAGTTTTAACATCTCGAAGTAGAACGGAAGCTGTTGATATGATTCATCCGCTTGCCCATATGCTAGTTTCTTTGCATATTGTAAAGCCTTCCAAGCTTTACTATATAATATTTGCACTCCATATTGCTCTAGCATTTCTCCAACCAAACGATTAGGTGTATAAAGATCTCTTCCCACCTTTCCTGCATACAATTTTTCGATTACAATAGCCTTCACACTCTTCATATGTGATTCCATGGCTGTTTGACGACACGTGTGTTCCGCTACATAATTCAACACAAACCACATTGAACAACTCTTTCTGCATCTTGCACGAACACTAAAGCTACAAGTTTTATCTTTACAACCGGCTTCAAATCACTCCGTATCCGAACGTCTAACCCGATATTCAAACTTAGCTTTCAGAGCATATTCACCAATAACTATAGTCATTTCTTCCTTACTAGTAAAGAATGCTCCTTTATACAACGTACCACGTTGGTAGACGGTTGACGTAGCGCTTGAAGTAGCTTCAATGTCCCCCAATTCTACACCAGGAACAATCCAGTATGGTTGTGAAGGATTGTTCTGAAATTGTAAACCTGAAAATCTTATTTCTGGAAACTCTTCTTCTTCTGCGACATCATCAAATCGAGTTTCCTCTTCATCACTATCTCCGGTTTGCTCTTCATCACTATCTTGTATTCCATCACCATTATCATCTGTGTTTCATCTTCATCATCAATACCATAATTTGTATAGTCATCATTAACGTCACGAATGGAACTTTCAACCGATCTAAATGGGGTGATAGAAGTATCAACTTGATTGCTCCCAATGCCTGAAGTGAGATAAAAATGACTTTCAACCATATGTGGATTTACTGGTCTATCCATATTTGCCTCGTCATGTCTTATGTCTGGAATTGAATCAGTGACAAATGGACGAACGGTACGCCTACTAACCCCAGCTCTAAAATCTCTGGCAATCTTATCGATATAAATCTCTTTAACATCAATATTTTTTATCGCCATCAAACCAACAATACCAAGATCGAACATGATACGTATCTTTTTAACCTGACCATTTGTTGTACTTTGTAGTAAATAATATATACGGATTTCCCACTTTCTTCTATCAATAGCAGCCTCTCTGTATACAACATCCACCAATAATGAAAAACTACTATTTTTTGGACCCCACACATGATTGACTCCCCTCCAATGTAATTACATCTATTCCACTCTCCGTCAAAGTTGATTACAACGGTCTCTTGAGCCATTCCTGCAACATTCAAATCAAATGATAATTAAATCTCATTTCAATAGGGTAATATTACAAAATATAATCATATCGAGTCATATTCAATACATAGCAACACAAACATATAAAAAAACCATTAAAAAGGTGTTAAATTCGGTTTTCCAGTGAAGTTATCAGTTTTTCATTCTCTCAAAAACCTTAATTCGGTTTCGGTTTTTCAGTCACTGGAAAACCGGGATCGGTTTTTCAGACCGATTTTTTAGCTGAAAAATCGATCGGTTTTTCAGCCACTGAAAAACCGGGGAAAACCGAGATCGGTTTTTCAGTAACCTGGGCTCTGAAAAACCGATCTCACAGAGTGGAAAACCGATTATTGATCACGAAAAACCGATTTCGTCACAGATTTTACAGATTTCGTCGCAGATTTCATAACATTTAGATCTCACAACCAAATCATTCTTATAGTCTTTTAGTTAGCAATATGAACAAAACAACCTAAAAACCAATCAAAAAAACTCATACATTACCTTTCAAACTCAAATGGAAGAAGAATTTTCAAAACTTTCAATGGTGTAAACCTTCAATGGATCCAAAAACTTCAATGGTTGAAGAAGCTCGAATGACTAATCCCCTCAATAAATTGTTTTTCAGTTGTAATGGATCTCAAAAATCTTCGTAATTTTTGTAATTTTCAGCTGCAATGGAGAAGAAGATGGAAAAGGGAGACTATTGGTAGGAGAAGGAAGAAGGTTATTTTCGTAATTTCATATTTGAGCATTTTAGTCATTTTAACTTAAGGGTATTTTGGTAATTTCATATTTGGGTATTTTAATGATTTTAACTTAAGGGTATTTTGGTAATCTTGGGTATACAATGGAAATAATTTGTTTGGGAGGTTAAAATCAAATTTTTTTAAATAGTTGGGTAAAAACAAATTTTTTTTTTTTATTTGGGTAAAACCAATAAATCTCCCTTACAATTAAACATATATTATTACCAATAGTAAATAAAATCGTATTTACTAATTTATTGATTATGATTACATTTATTAATTGTAATTAAACATATTTAGTTGTAGTCATATATAATAAATTAAAATAATATATTTTAGAATGTAATCATATATATATTTTTGGTCAAGTGTATGCGTATCCAAGTGTACTCAAGATGACCTCATATATATATAATTTGTATATATCACAACAATATAGTTATTGATTGTCTTAGAATCTAATAAAAACACAATCACAGCTAACTGGAGAATAAAAGCGGAGGTCCAATTTTGTCCTCAATTATGTGGTAAGTCTAGTTCAAAATAGAGGCAGGAGGATGGCTAGGGTACAATTTATAGGTTACTATCTACATTTATGGATTATTATCTACGTATGTTTACAATGTTTACATGATTATTTCAATTACTTGCATAATTTTGTAACTTGAATAATGCAACAATCATTATACTTACGACTAAGTATTTGATGTCCATGCCTTCGCCTTAGTCTCCTACCTCTTGGGACTATGCATGGACATAGCATTCAATTAAAACATAAAACTAGGATGAACGAGAATCAACTTTCAAATTATGAAACATGCGGTTGCAAAAAATGAAAATTCTGTTATCGAGATATTACTTGTGGAGTTATCAAGAATTATCATTGATGGATCCAATTGGTTAAAATTTGCTTTACACAATGCAACAATGTTACGTTATTAAAAACAAAAAATTTATTTATACATGGTGAGCCAGTGATGTGGTAGCTAGATCATTGCTATGGTCATTTAGAAATGCTGGCAACACTTTGTTGCCAAATGCCATGAACCATGGTGTTTAATCGGAATTCATACTTGTGTACAAAGATGACTACAGGGACTAAAATTGCATGACGGATATGTTGGAAAGTTTATATACTGCTGTTGGGCCATAGCCTATAGGTTTAATCTTTTGTGGGCCCTTTCCTATCAGAAATCGACAACTTGATTTAACACTCCCTCTTTCTCAAGGTGGGCCATGGATATTTCCAATATTCAGATTGGAACATAGATAAAATAAAATTCCCCTGTGCACAACTTTGTGAAGATGTCACCAACTTGAAATAAAGTAATAATGGAACTATATAACATGCATAATGATTCCAAATTATCTAACAAGATAAATTATTCCATCAAATAATAACCGACAAATATTTCAATGGGATTATTTATATTTTATATTTTATTTAATTTGTGTTGTTTTGGATGGTATTGGACATGATTTATGTATTTATATGCATGTATGATTTCAAATTAGGTAACCATATAATTGGTCTTCTATAACGTGTGAACCAAATAACTTTTAGAATTTGCTTAATCTAGTTCAAGGCTCCTAAGTACTAGTAATTTAATTTAAACAAGTGAGCGTCCACGTTCTTGATTCTAGCCATTAAAGAAAGTCAATACTTTCTATAATTAAGAAGACTAATTCCTTATTACACATGGGGATCAAAATCCTGAGAATTTCTTCTTTCTTTTTTATTTTTTATTTTTTGATAACAAGTCCTGAGAATTGTAAGGTGTAATACTCTTTTTCTTTGCATTGACATTGATTTAACATATTATAGTCATTACTGCAAGAAGAGTCGGATTACATTAAATTATGAATTAAATTTGTGACTTTCAATAATCATTTGTTTTTGTTTTTTGTATTTATTTTTTGAAAAGCATAGGGCTTTTCAGAAGGAAAGATATATTGCACACTACACTGCTGTCAAATAGTAATAGGAATCCTAGTATTTTTCCTGAAACAAAAGAAAATAGGAATCCTTGTTTTGAAAGCAAATCTGTGTGTTAAACGGCAACAGATTATAATTTTCTGTTTAAGTCAAAAACCTAGTTAAAGTTAAAAAAAGAAAAATAGGGGTGGACACAAAAATCTAACCGAACCAAAATGGCCAAAATAAAAAAAATATATTTTTCCTTATATTTGCTTCAGTTTGGTGTTTATAGAAAAAAATCGAAAATTTATATTTCAATTCAGTCTTGGATTGGAAAAACGGATTCAAACCGAAAATCAAATAGAATGTTAAAAAAATGAGGAGGGTATATAAGGCACTCGGTCAAACCCTAACCTTTCTTACTTATTTTTCATTGCTTTCATTCTTGAAGCCGCCAATGCAAAACTGAAAACCAGTCTTTGAAGTAGCACGCAGGTAATCTCCTTCATTCTTCTTCTTCATTCTTCATTCTTGAAGTTGTTGAAGTAGACTTAAAAAAAGGTTGTTGTTTTCACTCAGTTGTTGAAGTAGCATTCTTCACTTGCTTGCACCGAATTCGGTTTGTAAAACCAAAAACTGAAATTTTTTTCTTTGAAATGAAACTAAAAACGGCTCTTTTTGTCTTTATAAAGAGAAAAAAGAAGACATAGAAGGACAGCAGTTGGCAGAGAAAGCAAAACCATCTTTGAGGAGCAAAACACAGAAAGAAAATAGGATATTCTGATAACTATAATGGAATATAGACCGGCGGCAGCGCGAAAGAGACAGCGGCAGCAACTGATAGAGATGAAGAAGGCGGATTGGTCTGATCTCCCAAATGATATTCTGGGACTTACAATGGAAAAGCTATGTTGGTCTGAAAGGGTGCCATCGTGTTTGGTCTGTAAAAGTTGGCATCAATGCCTTTTGGAAATTAAAAATACACGAGAGTTTCTTCCATGGGTTATGTGTTTCAATCGCAATCACAAAGATGATGATGGTGGTATCTGCACGCTTTTTGATCCATCCACAAATAGAATTTATACTGTGAAGGATGCAGTAATAGTGAAAAATAAAGATTTTTCAGGCGCAGAACCTTGTGATTCAAAAT
This sequence comes from Litchi chinensis, assembly GCA_019925255.1. NCBI lineage: Eukaryota > Viridiplantae > Streptophyta > Magnoliopsida > Sapindales > Sapindaceae > Litchi > Litchi chinensis. The sequence goes on along the minus strand of CM034464.1, from coordinate 3,401,493 downwards.
ACGGTTGGGTGTTGTTCTCAAAACCCATTACTGGTTCGCCTACCATGAAACACTTGTTCTTTTACAATCCCTTTATTAATCAAGTTATGCAATTGCCTGAACTAGAGATATATTACTCTAAAATTGCTTTTTCTGTAAGTCCCACGTATCCGGATTGTATGGTAATTGCTTTCTCTACTGCATTACCTGAAAGACTACTTAGAATCAAAATATGTCACCCTGGTGATGAATACTGGACGACGTTTGAAATCTTGTGTGGTGGAAATATTTTCATTCGTGACGTAGTCTATGCAGGTGACTCTTTCGCACACTTGGGGTGCTTTGAATGTAAAGCAACGACAATGGAAAAAGATTTTATCACCATTACCATTAACAAAGCCATTGTCATCTCTGGTGGTTCTTGCATTCAATGAAGATCTACTATATAAGCAGTTACATCGTGGACTTGACTCAAGTTTTTGGAGACTCAATTTACCTGAAAAGAACTGGGTCGTTCTTGACGACGAAAGCTTGAAGAAGCATGTGTTTTTTCATTGTAGGTATTGTCCATCTTTCACAGTTCCAGCAATTGGAAATGCAAGTAAATCTGCCGGGAGGGAACGTTTTCTTTCAGATCATGCGTTTCTAACTGAGAAGTATGCGATGAAAGCGATTTGGATTCAGCCTCCTTTCCTTTCGTGAAAAAATTTGAATGTGTGAATGCAACCGCAGTTTTATAAGTTCTAGGCCCAACGTTGTTATTTTCTTCTTCACTCGATATGACTATATGTTACATAGTCAGCTTTTTTGGCTATATAACATTATAATTAACAATGTGATATTATAACATCAAAGTCTCGTGCGAAAAAAGGTGTGGAATCTGATAGTTGTTATCAATTTTTTTTATGCCATGTTATCATTATGTTATCAATAGTTTTATGCCATGAAAACACAAGTTTGTTGCTCATTGACATACCATCAGCTGTTGTATCTTCAATATGATCAAATAATTAAACCGACTACAACAGCAACCAAATAAGTTGACATGACTGGAATTTCCTCAAAATAAACAGTCTTAACATTCCCATCAAGTTTTTCATCGATAATTGGCATATTGGATAGTGTCATTAACTCTGATGATGCATCCAAGGTCATCTTAAAGGTTGCTTGTTGAGAATCAACAATGATAATTTTTCAGTTTCAAGGCAATTTTGAGCATCCTACAACAGTAAAATCATACATGCACTAAATTAGTTACTGGACACACACGAAAGCATAAATATACATGTGATTGTGTATTAAACCAGAGAGATCAACAGTTACAAAACTCGTAGATATTCTATATTGGCTATCCCTTAAGTACAGGCTCATCCCAACATGGGAAACATCGCCTTGCATCTGTAGCTTTGAATTGAGTAACCGCCATATTCTTCTTCACTTCTTTGTCCACATATGTACTGTTATAAGCAGGAAGATCATATCAATAAAAAATTAATTAATTACCATCTCTATTTATCATTCGAAAAGCTTGACTTAAACAAAACTTAAAGCTTCTAGCTCTTCTTCTTCCATGTCTTCTGTTTGATTCTTATACTAATCGAATCAATTTCAGGGCTCAAAATCTTCCTTCCTTTAGTTACTAATCCTCATATATTAAGGTTTCAGTTTTTTTTTTTTGTTCCACAAAAAGGGGTCCTAAAAATCTAACTTAATGAATTCTTTTTTTTGTTGAAACAAACTGAGAGTCCGAAAAATAAAAAAGTAGAGGAAGACCATCACCGTCTATATAACCCCTTCAAGTGCTCATTAAGTTTCCCAGAAAACTCAATCTCCAATACCCCTTCTCCAACGAATTCTTTTTTTTGTTGAAACAAACTGAGAGTCCGAAAAATAAAAAAGTAGAGGAAGACCATCACCGTCTATATAACCCCTTCAAGTGCTCATTAAGTTTCCCAGAAAACTCAATCTCCAATACCCCTTCTCCAACACAAAGCAATTCATCAAAGGCCAACACTAGTATTTCATCATCATCATCATCATCCGCAACAACATCAAAGGGACAGTATTGCTGCAAAACGAAACCACATAATCACAAGAAAGTAAAGACAAGTTCATGGTTATCAACCAAAGTATATATATACTTGGTTGGTTGCCGGAGGATGTGAACAAGGCTTCATGAACATGAAGTTCATTGGCATTCAAGACAAGGAAGTTGGTCTTTTGAGTGATGCTGAGGTTGACTTTCACAGTACCTGAAACACCGCAAGCAGAGAGATCAAGTTTAAGGTGGAGATCACACTGACTTGGGGTTGCATGCTTTCGTAGCCTTCCTTGGCCTTTGAATTGCTCTATATCTGCTCCATTTTCTTCTTCTTTATCGTCACTTGTTTGAAGGATGAAAATTTATAATTGGTACTATTTTTCCTGCAAAAATTACTGTCCTTATATTAAATCACGTAAATGTAACATTAAATTACATAATTTTACATATAATAAGTTGACTTACAATCGATGTAGTTTTACGTAAAAATATCCACACTATATAAGTTAGAGTTCATGGATCCTAACAACTGACAAGTACTTGCTTGACTTCTCCTACCTTGTTTCCAGTGGAAAAATCTTGTGCACAGTTCGAGGTCATGTGGAAAGAAAAGCATGCAACTTTACTTGTTTGTTATATGATTGGCTTTTTCCTTGATGGCTGCTTGACTTCAATTAAGATATCTGAAGACTTTTTCTTAAATCATTGCATAGAACCGAAGAAATAATAACAATTATTGAAGTACAAAGGAATTAGAAGACAAGAATATAATTTGAATTTGTAATCTCATTAACGTGAATACTATAAGTTTACCATTGAGCATGCTTTAGAGTTTGGCACTATAAATTTACCACTGAATTAACGTGTATTGATATCATGAGTTCTTACTGATACAAATTTGAGTTTTAAAAAGTTAAAACTTGAGTCATATATAGTTTCATCACAGTATTTAAAAAAAAAATAATTCTATTACTATAATCATTATCATAAATACATTATAAAAATGAAAAACCAAATGAACATGAAAAAAAATTGAACAATAGCAATGAAAGAAATAAGAACAAGAATATAGATAAAAGTTCCAATCAAATCCAAATTAAAGTAAAAAAAATAAAAAATAGAATTTTGTTTTAAATGAGTAATGATGAAAAAAATACATGATTACAAATATTATTACCGCTAAAGGATAGTTTTGGTATTTTAAAAAGTGTAAAAAGCAAAAAATTTAATTTTAACTTTATAGTATTGGTTTATATAAAATAATTGGATGTAACAAAAATTTTTTTGGGTGGCTCTATATAGAAACAACACATCATTCATAGTTCAAATATTTAATACACTTCTTCTCATATTTATGATAAAGATTTGAGTCTCAAACATGTAATGTTCAATCTTGATAAATTTTGAGAGCAATGGTTTGAACCCCACATATATATTTTTAAATTTTGAAAGCTTCCAACAAATATCAAATCTCGAAAAATCTCAATAACTTCTTTAGTATTATATTATCTTAATTAAAAATAGATAAAATTATAAAACTTTATAAAGATTTTATTTTAATTTTTTTTGTGATTTTAGCCCCGTGGGGCTACTTTTGACATTTTAAACATGAGGGTATTTTAGTAATCTGAGAGTTGCTGATTTAAAAATATAGGAATCCCCAACATGTGAAAAACAGCATAATGATGTGGTCGAATAGTAATATACAATTTCATTTGGGGTCTTAATAAAGTATTAATAATTATTTTTAAGTTATTAAGTTTTACAAAGCCACCAAAGTCAGGCGGATTTCTTTTTGTCTTGTCCCGTAAGGTTGTATTTTGTCAATTATCTGCATTTCCATATATACCCTCCGTATAAATCCATAATTACATCATGGCCTTTGATTTTCTTCTTCCTTAAACAAATATTAAATTTGGATTTGTCTAAAAGAAATAAATCTAGAATATTGATTTCTTAAAGAGTAGTACTGCACAATCCTAAATTTATTTATCCAAATGATGTGACAAGCTTATTTGTAATTATTACATCATCAATATATCATCCCAAAATTAATATGATGACTATAAATCAACTTGTCACATCATTTGAACAAATTTCTATTTAAAATTTTGAATAACTATTGAATTTGAGATATATCTTCCCAAATTCATGGCCTATATGTGAGACCATAACCAATGTTTTAAAACTCGACCAACTTGGTTGAGTTCTCACTGAGTACTCCTTTGTCGACGTTCCGTTGATCCCAAAATACCCAAATCGAGGGTTCTACTTGCCTCAATGAGTACTCATCGTGTTGGGCCAAGTACTGGGCCCAACACGGCTAACTTAGGCCGATGTCTATTTTTAAAAAAATAAAAATAAAAAATATGATGAGAACCTTCGTCGATGGATCCGGGAAAGGAGAAGGAGAATGCAACTGGCGGTTGTGGAACCTCAAAATCAATCGCGAGTGTCAGTCGCGAGATGCGTTTTGCGACCATAGGTCGAGATATATAATGGGCACATGGATCAACTTCAACGAAGTCAAAGTTTCAATAGCTCTAGGATTTTCATATTTAGGAATATTTTACAAATTAGAATTATTTCTATTTAAGATTATATATTATTTTCTTTTAAGATTTGATATAATTTCCTTTTAGGATTTATATTATTTCCTTTTAGGGTTAGATATTATTTTCTTTTAAATATTTGATATAATTTCCTTTTAGGATTTATATTATTTCCTTTTAAGGTTAGATATTATTTTCTTTTAAATATTTGATATTATTTCCTTTTAGGTTTAGATATTGATATTATTTCCTTTTAATTTTAGATTGTATTCCTTTTTAGGTTTTCTTTAATTAGTTCCTTGATTGATTGATACTATTTCTTTTTTAGTATTATTTCCTCTTAGGAGGTCTTGTTTCTTAAGAAATTATAGCCTATAAATAGCCATGAAACTTTAGAATTGAGTATATGATTTTTGCTTTAAAGAATTAGTAAAATCTTGTATATTGTTAGGTAATTATCTTGTTATTTTTCGGCTTTTCTAAGTAGCAAGATCAAATTCTAGAGGATCAAATTATTCAATTCTATTGGTCGATTGATTCAAAATCTATCTCGTTTTGGGAAGTGATTTTGGAGCAATTCATGCTTGTTTTTGGATTTTTAAGTATGTCCTCAACAAAACATGAGACAAGAAGCTTAAAAAAGAAGGATTTTCTCATCACCACCTAGAACCAAAATTATCACCAATAGCTGCCACTTTCAAGACCAAAACCACTTACACCATCAATCACAAAAAAAAAAAAAAAAAAACCAAGATCCGTCGCCTATTATTGGTCTCCATCTATACTCAATCCCGACCAGCCAAACCATACCTCTCCCACCTTGCATCTCGCTCTCTCTCTCTCTCTCTCTCTCTCTTCAAGCCAACCTTTCCCTCTCATTCTCTCTCTATTTTCGTTTTTACTTTTTCCATTTGATTTAGACTTTTAAGTGGCTGAATAAGGGATTTTATAGGACTAATTTGTGACCAAACTATCCCTTAAAATTTTCACATTTAGACAAAATTGTCATTCATTGTTTCCCTTTATTTCAAAAAAACCAATGGATTTTCACCCTTGCATATGGGTTTTTATAGTTTAGTATGAAAAAAGTTCAAATTTCGTTTAGTCATTTTTTTTACACCCTTACATATGTAAAATATTAATTTAATCCTTTTTATTATTTCGATCTAATATTTTTCTTTATGACATTTATAGTTTTTTTATTAATTTTTTTATAAGTTTGATCAATTTTGATCATTGGTCAACCAATTAACCTTTGATCAATGATCAAACCAATTACTCATTAAGTGGCTAAGTACTTGCTACTCCCTAGGTTGCCGGTCAAATAGCAAGTAGTAAGTCTAGAAACATCGACCATTATAGAGCAAATGATGCTCTCCATTCCAATGAGCACCAATTGCTAAATAGATCCTAAATTGATGAAAATAAGTCCCGAATTCTATTGAATTTAGGACATATCTTCACAAATTTGAGATTTATGCATGAAACCATGATACAATGAATGTTAATCTCCATTCTTGTGAGCTTTTATTTCTGAAGAGGTCCCAAATTAGCAAACATAGGTGCCAAATTGATGCAAATATCCTAAATTCATTATAATTTAGGACCTATCATGTTTAAATCAGGACCTATGCAAAAAACCTTGCTCATTGTCCCAACGATTTATTGAGTTCTTTATTTTTCATTATTCTGTCAAGTAATGAATTGAGGTCCTCAAGTTCCAAATTCGTGTGAATAGGTTCTGAATTTGAGACCTTGTAGGCCTCGAACTTCACACAAAGAAGGACCTATTTGTTACATTCAACAAACCCTAAGCCCCAATTTCAATTTCCCTTTCCAGACAAACTTTAATCCTCAAAAGTGACCAAAAAACCCAGTCTAAATCCTAAATTCTAATATAATAGTATAAAAATATTGTTCAGATTAATAACTCCACAATAAACAACTATTAAATTGAGGAATTCAGTCAAACTTAATACATTAAGATTGATGATTCATAGTCATCTTCCACCATCGCAGTTGTATATCACCATCATCATCGTTGCCTCCATTGTCGCTCATCTTCTCCTTCTCTCTGTTGTTGTTCCTCTAACCATTGGTCAACCACAAAAAAGGTTTTTATATCAAGGACAATTTTGAATGATATTGAAACTTAACTGTCACCAAATTTAATTTGGTGACAGTTGCACAAATGATCCTATATTAGGTGCTAGTTAACAAATGGACTCACAAGCTAAAAACAAATTCAACTGTACATACCTGATTAATAACGCATGATACATATGTGTCATAATAAAATCTTTATAATAAAACTCAAATCCACAGAGAATTCCAGTCCAAACCCACATACACAATGATTATTTGCTAAACAATCAGAATTCGAAATCCGAATCATGAAATGATTCTTCATCATGCGATGTTTTACGTTCATTCTCAAAGTGGTCTGTCAAGCCGAAATGGCATAAGAGAAGCCACACATGAGTTAGAAACTCTCCGCCACGTCTCAACTGTTGAGCATGCTCGTTTCCTTTACACTTTCTTGCTGCATATCCCAACATATCCATCCAAGCCCTCGCAATTCTCTTCCATGTGCTCAGTAATGCCTGTCTCCATAGTCATGGACGAATTTAATTATTAATCAGTTGTTAGAAATCACCTTACTAAAAAATTTAGACTATTTATAACATTTGTTTTTATACTTGAACAGCTTCTTTTGACAAAAATTGCAGCACTAGTATTTTCAGAGCTACAAAATTAATTTTGTACTGCTACAATAATCGCTAAATTTGAATTTGCTGCAAAATGGATAAATTCTTTTTTTCTCCTTTTACTTATATTTCGTTCTCCTTTCCCACTTGCTGCAATTCTCACCGGACTTTGCCGGATCACCCTGCAACAATTCTGAAGTTCTCTTCTTCTTATGTCATTTTCATCTTTTTCTCTAATTAATAATTATTGAAACTAAGTATTTTAAGGTGTGAGTTTTGAGTCGTTAACACATAGGTTTCTTACTTTCTCTTGTGCAACAACGTGAAGACGAAAGGCAGGATGAAGGCAATACTAATAGGTAATAACCTACAATTATCAAAAGCCTAAGTTGTTATGGTATCTTGAAAAAGATACATATACCTGCTCTTCAACGTTCATTTCTATTGCAAGTTCCATTGCAATATTATATAACCCATCCAAATCTGTGTAGTAACTTCTTGAAAGGGAAGTATAATTATAATTTAAATCCCTCGCTTCAAGCAAGGTGTTGCATGCTTCGGCCTTGCTTGCAAAATTGTCAATTTTTTCTGCTCTTGCTCTTGCTCTTTGTATTTTGTCTTCAATTTTATCCTTTAGGCGCTCAAACTCAATATCGCAATTTTCAGCTGATAACATAGAAGGCCGCTCCACTAGAAGATACATCATGTACCTAGAAACTCTTTTGATCAATTTACACTTCCTGAGAAAGTCCCCCTTATAATGTTTTTGATCTAAATAGTATCGAACTTCTGTAGCAATGTGCCAGATGACAACGCCTCTCTCAAATTCTTGATGAGTACCTATTGGGGAAAAAAAAAAAAAACTTTATAATTTTTTCCAAGGTTGCTAACCAAGAATTCATTTATAATTTATTTTAGGGAAAATTTTTTCTAGCACCAAAAAAAGAAGAGCAAGCTTGAAAAATAGCACTGAAAAACTAAATTGAGATTTTTCAGCACTCTCACATAATATTATTAGTTAGCAGAAATAGTTCGTGCTATTAATTATTCCTACACGAACTATTATAGTTTATAAAAGTACTAAAAAAATTCAATTCAATTTTTTAGTGTTATTTTTTTAAAATAGTACTTATTTTTTTACGCTAGTTGCTGAAAATTTTCCCTTGGTTTTAAACAAAATATTGTAGGTTGGTAGTTGCATAAGGATGAGTACCTAGATAATATCTGGTGGAAGGTAACTCAGTGAAGGGAATTTTCCTTTGTTGCCTAGACGTCTCAGACGGATCAGCTTTCTTCTTGACATAATTGAAGATTAGCTTTCTTAACTCTTTAGAAATTTCAAAGTACCAGTGGTTAGTGCCCATCTCTATTTTTGAGTTTAAGAGCTTAACAGACATCGGGGACTTTGCTTTGCTGGTGGTGAATCTTAGCAGACTATACTGGCGCATGTTATTTGACCATCTTGGACTCTTGAGTACTGGAAAAGAATTAAGGGCTTGGAAGATGGAATCTTTGTGTTTCTCTAACAACCAGATAGCAAATCCATCTGACCAAACTAGTAATATTAGTGCTGCATACAAATCATGAATAACAGCTACAATTATCAATAAGTATGTTATTGAAAGATCAACTTTTGAATACTTATGCTTTTCAACAAGAGCAGGGAAGAGCACCATAATGGAACATGTTAGAAAGAAAGTTATCAGCCGCCGAACACAGTCCCAAGGATTATAGACTGACGATGTCTTGGTGTAAAGGAAGTCGTATAACAATCCAAGTTCTATTTCGATTACTTTGAAAGCATCTTCGGGCAACATTCTTAAGAAAATAGTACGGCTGTTTCATTAGCACTCATTGCAGCATCAAACAAAGCTTTATAGGCTATGTCTGCTAATTCGTTGACTGTAAGCAATTTTTGTTCTTCAGACATTATTTCTTGATCAGAAAAAGGTTCGATACTTCTCAATCCATAGCAAAAAAAAGATCTTCTGGAGGACTCTCGTTTATGCCTGCTTGTTGATCTAAGTACCGACGTTCGTTCTCCATACTTGATCATCCCCGGAAGAAACATAACAAGGGACAGAATTGAAAGACTAGAGCCTGTCCAAGACATTAGAAAGACAGAGAGTGCCATTCCTGTGTGGACAATTAGTCCAAGTGCGTGCCTCAGCCAAAGCTCATTGTCTTCCAACGCGTAGGCAGTAATGGTGTCGGGGCCACCCAGATGTAAGATAAACGGTGCCCAAAATGCAGATAGTTGAGTGTCTGCATCTAGTGATGATCCACCAACACCGGTATCATATAGCTCTATGAAATTATTTGAGAGCACACCAAGAGCGAAAACAGCTATGGAGTCTGCAGCCACGTAAGCACCCCACACAACAATTCTAATCCATAACTTGTTACTGTACTTTCTACGGTGACCAAGAAAGATGAGAAATAGTTGAAGAATAAGGCTACACATAACCATCATTCGTAGATCCCATTCCTTCCATAGTTTCCTCAATGGTGGAGGATATAGCTGCATTACCGTCCTTCTTTGTTTTGAATACACTAAACTGCTAACAGCTGAATATAATTTCCACTCATAAGAAGAAAAAAGAATACTTATTAATTCTTCGGTGCCAATGGACAGTCCAATGTTTTAAAATGCTGCACCAACTCAACAGTACCTAAGTTGCATGCATGCTTGAAATTTTCATGTTTAAAAGGCAGTAAATATTAATAATCTTCCCTTCAATTATATTTTTAGATTTCTGATGATATTGATTTAAAAAACAGGAAAATTTACATTAATGTGTTTGGAGAGTTTAATATGAATAGCACAATGTTCAACTTTAATTTGATTATAATGATAGTTAGACATAACCTTTGAGTGTAAAAAGACCGAGTCATCACTGAGTTGATTATTGTAGAATAATAGTTCAAATTAATTTTAAAAGAGTTTAATGAAATTTTCGAAAGAAATAAAAGAAAAAAACAAAGACTCAACTAACTAGAAGAGATCATCAAAAATCTCCTCTAAAAGGGGATGTGTTATCTACTAGTGGAGACAGCCTCCTAAGGGAAATAGTTCTTATGTGGATGAGAATATCTCTATCGGTGGAGTTCATCCATTTTTAAAATCTTGGTTTAGGGTTATATCTATAATTATTGAAATGTTCGGGTTATTTAACAATTTAATTTAGGAAAATTTATAATTTAGGTTAATTTAAAAAATTTCCATTTTAGTTAATAGGTGAAATGATAATTTTACCTTTTAAGTCATTAGCTAAACCATTAAATGTAACTATGGTCAACCAATGATAGGGTGTGTCATTTTTGTCAAAGGTTGAATATCATATTATTTATGTTAAACTCAAGGTTGAGCTTGTATAATCCTCCCCAAAAATTATAGTTGAAGTAATTTGTAAACCATCATAGCATTAGTTACCAATTTTGAAAATGAATAGGGGATATATTTTTGTTGTGTTACTATACTTAGTGTGAGTTTGAAAAATGACATCGAACTACTAAAATGATTCTTTTTTTTTTTTTTTTACACCATCGGTTATCATAAATTATAGTTTGCAAACAAAGGCAATAGTTCGCGAATAAACGATCATAAAGGATCATAATTTGCATAATTTGTTTGTAAACTAATTATCCTTTGTTCATGCACTATAGTTTGTGTTAATTGATGATGTCAAATAAACTCATTTTAATAGTTGGGTGCCATTTTTCAAAATCATGTTCATATTGGTGCCTGCCGTTGGAAATTCCTCGGTTTTAAAAATGATGCTCTTAAAAATGCATTAGCATTTCTTTAAAGTAATTTCTTAGGACCAAAAGAAGAGCCAACAAGAAGAGGTCATAATTAAACAATTCCCAAAGAGGTCATAATAATTTTAAATAGAACAATATAGTAGACTTCTGACACTACATTTTACAAATTAATTTGAAAAAGCAGAATTTATCAATGAACACAAGGATGTATATAAAAGCAAATTAACTAGTAAAGACCACATACCTCGGAATATCATTGGTGATTATATTTCTGTTACTCAGACTTCAGCTGATTGGCTTGATTGCTTTGATACAAGTTTGACATACGCTTGGAGCCTTAGTTGTTGTTTGTTATGAGAGAGTACTTTGTTTGAAACTCTTAACGTGTAAACTCATGTTAAGAATAATTATTCTTTTAGGAAACCTATTGAAGAAGTCCTGTATTATGCAAAACTTGAACATGTAAATCAATTCTGGAATCTGAATTGTTAGTTAATTTGTATTTTTTTAAAAAAAATATTCTGTAAAAAAATAAGTTCGGCGAAGTCTTGGCAAGCAAGGTCAGAATTTATCTTTATCTTGGCAAGCTAGAAAAGCTAGCGAAGTCTTGGCAACCTAGAACAGTTACCGAAGTCTTAACATGAAAGATTAATTAAATTAACAATCACCTTTTTTTTTCTTCATATATCTATTCTTTAATTAGGATGTACTTAAATTTTTATTTTATGACCATAAATTATAATAATTCCTTATCTCAATAGAACCCATCATAGTGATAACACTCGTTGAAAATATGTTGTTTTAGTTAGTGGTCCAAAAATAAAAATTTGATAACATCCTTAACATAGAATGATTGTATATATAAATAAAATAAAAAACATTAAATAAAAAAATCTTATAATGTGAAAATGATATTATTAAGCACACCTCCTCCTAGATTTGGTGGTTGTACACATCGATTCTCTTTAATGGTGGAGAAACATTTTATAAAAATATGAGTAATTTTTTATAGTAATCCTTTACAATTATAGATGTAAATATTCAAGTTGTATAAATAATAATTAATTTCCATAGGTTAGCTTCTGAAAAGTTTGATGTCTCTTTTTAAAAATAATAATAATGTCATTAAATTAAATTAAAAGAGCCACCAAGAACTTCTCCTATTAAGGAAGAGGTTAACAGGTCGAGCTTGACTTAAAGAAATTTTTTGAAATGTCATTATAAAAAGTGAAAACGATGCGAACTAGTACCAAATAATTGAAGCCTTGTTTCACTAATACCAAAGAGCTTACTTCAATTTTAGTAGCTAATCCCTAGATAAGAAGTCAATATTGCCCTTCATTAAAGCCTTATAAGTCTTCTACTCTTTACATCCTAATAACACTCTCTTCTGTCTTAATTTCACTCTCAACTATCTTGTACACTCTTGCATCTCACTAGCACTTTTGTCAGATATCTAAAGTGATTTTGTTCATCTTTAAAGATTGTGAAAGTTAGACACTTCAAGGTTTGAGGTAAAAAACACCTTTTACACATGATAGTTATTAGCTTAAATTTAATGAAAGTTTGCACATTCATGTATGGATAATGGTTGAGGAAATGAGTTTCTTCTTGTATTTTGGTTTGAATTTGGGCTTGAGTTTGACATAGAAAAAAAAGTTTGAGAAATATAGTAGTTAGCACGTGAACCAGTCTGTTAGCTAATAACTTATTAGTTCGCGAACTAGGTTACAGTTCGTGAATTGAGCTAGTGTTTGTGAAATAATCATGTTTTCGTGAACTAATGTGTGTGTTTGTGAACTATTGTCTATATATCCAAACTAATGTACATTTACATGAACTACTGGTTTGAGAGTGAGTAATTGAACTATTTTAGCTTCTTTGTTGTAAGAAAATAAATTTAATAAGAATTACGATATGTTAAAATGGCCGATGGGAGGACGTATGAGAAGGTGGCCAACAATGTATTGGGTTTTCAACTAAAGGTGTAAGAGTGCCAAAAAATTAGACATACGAGCAACTGTTGATGATTTTGAATTCAGCTACAATATGATTTGAATAGATATGACTTGGATATAAAAGGACTTGTTGCATGGAATTAAATGCAAGCAAGACATAAACGACGATAATGATTTGGACTCATCATGTCACATGACACAAACATGCCTCAAATATGTGTTTCTTTCATTAAAAATGATGAAAACAATAATCAGTATAATTCATTAGCAACCAACCATTCACATCTTCACCTATTGTTCTAGATGTTGGAAGACATTCTTCGTAGCACATTCCTTGCCAACAGATAGTTTATGTTAATGTTGATCATGTAGACGTTGAAAACCTTCCATATACATGATTTGAACCACTGGTGAGATAAAGTGAAAATTTGAATAAGGAAATTCCCCATATATTTGAAACTAAAGAACATCCTTATGAGTTTGATGGAGAGGGAGTTGGAGGAAGGTCTCCTGAAGAGAATCGAACCAAAAATCCTAGCTCATCTATTCTGGTAGAATTGGTGATTCCTGGTTCAGAGGCTTACTCATTTACAGAGACATTGTCATGTCTAAACATGACATCACTAGTATATAAACCATTAAGTGTAACTATGGTCAACCAATGATAGAGTGTGTTTGTGTCATTTTTGTCAAAAGTTGAATTTCATGTTTTTTATGTTAAACTCAAGGTTGAGTTAGTGTAATCTTCCCTAAAAATTATAGTTGAAGTAATTTGTAAACTATCATAGCATTAGTTATCAATTTAAAAAATGAATAAGGGATTTGTTTTGCCATGAGACTATAATTAGTGTGAGTTTGAAAATGGCATCGAACTATTAAATTTTTTTTTTTTACACCATCAATTATAATGAACTATAATTTGCAAACAAAGGGAACAGTTTGTGAATAAACGACCATAAAGGATCATAATTTGCATCCTTTGTTTGTAAGCTAATCTTTTGTTCATGCACTACAATTTGTGATAATTGATGATGTCAAAGACACTCATTTTAACAGTTTAGTGCCATTCTTTGAACTTGCGTCAATATTGGTACCAACTGTTGGAAATTTCTCGATTTTAAAAATGATGCTCTTAAAAATGCATTAGCATTTCTTTGAAGTAATTTCTTAAAGGGTTTAACTATCTTACCCAACCATTAACCTTATCTTTTATTTATAGCCCTTGAATTAGTTGTAAGGATAGCTATTGAAGTCAATCTAATGACTACAGTTGAAGGGTAAGATTAGTGGTTGGATAAAGTAATCAAATCATTTCTTAGGACCAAAAGAAGAGCTGACAAGAAGAGGTCACAATTAAACAATTCCCAAAGAGGTTATAATTTTAACTACTACAATTTAGTAGACTTCTGACATTACCTTTTACAAATTAATTTGGAAAAGCAAAAGTTATCAATGAACACAAGGATATATATAAAAACAAATTAACTAGTAAAGACCGCATACCTGGGGATATCATTGGTAATGATATTTCAGTTGCTGAGATCATGTACAGCTGATTGGCTTGATTGCTGTGATGCAAGTTTGACACAGGCTTGAAGCCTTAATTGTTGTTTGTTATGGGAGAGTACTTTTGTTTGAACACCTCGTAACATGTAAACTCATGTTAAGAATAATTATTCTTTTAAGAAACCTGTTAATTAGTAATTGATGGCCTTTTTGTGCTCATTTAAATAGAAAAAGTCCTGTATTATGCAAAAATTGAACATGTAAATCTTCTGGAATCTGAATGCTTAGTTAATTTGTTTTGTTTTGTTTCTTTTTCCTTTTTTTTTTTTTAATATTCTGTAGAAAAATAAGTTTGGTGAAGTTAACGTTTTGTGAAAAGCTAGAAAAGTTAGCGAATTCTTGGCAAGCAAGGTCAGAATTTATCTCTATCTTTGTATATTATATTCTAAGATTTGCATGAAAGATTAGGTAAATTAGCAATTACTTTTCCTTTTATATATATATATTCTCTAATTAGGATGTCTTTAAATTTTTATTTTAAGATCACAAATTATAATAACTACTCACTAATCCAGATCTCATCACAATGATGGGACACGTTGAAAATATATGGTTCTAGTTAGTGGTCCGAAAATAAAAATTTCAAGACAGTTTTAGCATGGAATGATTATATATATAGAGAGAGAAAGAGAGTTTTATAATGGAAAAATAATATTATAAAGCATATCTCTTCCTAGATTATTTGGTTTGTACACATCTCCATTCACTTTAATATCGGAGACACTTTATAAATATGTAAGTAGTTTATTTACAGTAATCTTTTACAATTAATGAAGTAGATATTCAAGTTGCATGATGATGATGATGATAAGAAAAAGTGATATCATTAAGCACATAAGTTTGTAAACAAAGGGAATAGTTAGCAAATAAACGATCATAAATTATCATAATTTACATCCTTTGTTTGTATACTAATCCTTTGTTCGTGCATTATAGTTTATACTAATTGATGTAAAAAAATAAATAAATAAATAAAACTCATGTTAATAGTTCGATGTCGTTCTTCAAACTCGCGTTAGTATTAGTGCTAGCCATT
This sequence comes from Litchi chinensis, assembly GCA_019925255.1. Lineage (NCBI taxonomy): Eukaryota > Viridiplantae > Streptophyta > Magnoliopsida > Sapindales > Sapindaceae > Litchi > Litchi chinensis. The sequence goes on along the minus strand of CM034464.1, from coordinate 3,385,888 downwards.
AAAAATTTCTCGTTTTTAAAAATGGTGCCCTTAAAGATACATTAGCATTTCTGTAAAGAAATTTCTTAGGACCAAAAGAAGAGCCAACAAGAAGAGGTCACAATTAAACAATTCCCAAAGAGGTCATAATTTTAACTACTACAATTTAGTAGACTTCTGACATTACCTTTTACAAATTAATTTGAAAAAGCAAAATTTATCAATGAACACAAGGATACATATAAAAGCAAATTAACTAGTAAAGACCACATACCTGGGGATATATATCATTGGTGCTGATATTTCCGTTACTCAGATCACAGCTGATTGGCTTGATTGCTTTGATGCAAGTTTGACATACGCTTGGAGCCTTAATTGTTGTTTGTTATGGGAGAGTACTTCTGTTTTGAACACCTCTTAACGTGTAAACTCATGTTAAGAATGATTATTCTTTTAAGAAACCTATTAATTAGTAATTAATGGCCTTTTTGCGCTTATTTAATTAGAAAAAGTCCTGTATTATGCAAAACTTGAACATGTAAATCGATTCTGGAATCTGAATCCATGGTTAATTTGTATTTTTTTTTTAATATTCTGTATTAAAAAAAAAAGTTTTGTGAAGTTAACTTTTTGTGAAAAGCCAAAAAGTTACCAAATTCTTGGCAAGCAAGGTCGGAATTTATCTTTATCTTTATATATTATTTTATATTATAAGATTTGCACAAAAGATTAATTAATTAACAATTACTTTTCCTTTTTCATATATATATTCTCTATTCAGAACTTCCATAAATTTTATAACCACTCGTTATTCCAGTAGGCCTCATCATAATGATAGAATGTACCGAAAATATATTGTTTTAATTAGTAGTCCGAAAATAAAAATTTCAAAATATCCTTAATTTAGAATGATTATATACATTTATATATATAATTTTATTATTTAAAAATAATATTTTATATTGTAAAAATAATATTATTAAGCACATCTCCTAGATTGGGTGGTTTATACACATCTTCATTCACTTTAATGGTAGAGACACTTTATAAAAATGTGAGTAGTTTTTTTTTTTTTTTTTAATAGAAATCTTTTAGAATTATAGAAGTAAATATTCAAGTTGCATATATATAGATTAAATAATATATATAATATAATATAATATTATTATTATATATGTGTGCATAATAATAATAATAATAATAAATGATATTATTAAGCATATCTCCTCTTAGATTCGGTAGTTGTTCAAATCTCCATTCACTTTAATGGTAGAGATACATTTTATAAAAATGTGAGTAGTTCTTTTATAGTAATCTTTTACAATTTCTTTAAAAAAAAAAAAGTAATCTTTTGCGATTATAGAAGTGGGTATTCAAACGACATAAATAATGACTAATCTTCATAGGTTAGTTTATGACAAATTCGATCTTTTTTTAAAAAAAATAATAATATCATTAAATTAAATTAAAAGAGCCCCCAAGAACTTCTCCTATTGAGAAAGAGATTAGGGGACTGAGCCTGACTTTGAGGAATGTTTTGAAATGTCAATATAAAAATACCATTAAATTAAAAAAAATCCAAAAAAGAAATATAGACAAAGCATAATTCTCTTATATTATTACAATTGAGAGAATTTTTTTCTTTTCTTCCAAACATTAAAAGGTGATAAGTTATGAAACTAACAAATAAAAAATATCTTTTAAGTTCTCACATTTTTAAAGATATATCTATGAGCCTTTGGCCATCATTAGAGCATGTCTTTCACTCTTCATGCACTTCATGCTAAATTTTACTAAAGTTGCATTAAATTTCTACACTTGTTACTTTTTGTTAATTTAGTTAATGATCATTCGGTTCATGTTAAATAGAACCAATTGATCCTAAGGAGAGAAGAACTATAGGCATGTACATATACATGAACTGGATGCATAAATAGACCTACAATTCAACGCATCATGCTTGTGTGTTTCCCTTAACCTTGAATGTCAAAATTATGATTGGCTGTAATAAAGATGGTCATGCCAATGTCAATCAAGAGTGGGAAGTCTTTTCAACTTGTTCGAGAGCCCAGATATGAAATTAAAAGATAGCACGGTACCTATACTACTTGAATATAAATATAATTGTTCTTCCTTTAAAATAAACTAACCGTATTAAAATTAGAACGAGAATTGTGAACAACTAAATAAATTTTCATTTTACATAATTGGTAACTAAATTTATTCTTATTGTTTTATTGAATCTGCTCATACATGACGGAGAGAAGTTTGGTTTATTTATAGTAATAGAATGTATAATTTGCTGACATATTTTTCGATGGGGAATATATATACGTAGGGCACAGACAAACCAATAAGGCAATAACCCGATGACAAAAATATGGCGACGATTGAACCAACTCCAGATGAACTTCACGTCATGTCTAATTAGAATTCTACAATTGAATTATGTATTGTTAATTATTGTTGAATGGTGGTCCAATAGATGAAGAAAGACTTTATAATATTTAATTTTCTCAGTGTGTGAAAGCATTGACTTAAACCAGCACAGCCAAATATTAGGACGTTTGATTTTATTGTCGCATCTAGATGTTTGACGAAAACTAGCTAAAAAATTGCTTGTTTCAACAAAGTTAAGAAATTAATAAACGAGTAATATCAATATAATTACATATAAGGACTACTAAGGGTTCACAATATAAATAAAAACGATTAAAATCTAATAATAGAATTTAAAAAAAAAAAAAAAACCAAGACAATTAGAATAAAAAGCGTGTGGGTTTTAAAACTAACAAAAAAAAAAAAAAGAAACTATTATGGGTATATTTTGGATTAAATAAATGAGTTGATAAAAGCCTGATAAAAGTCCAACAAGTTGAATCCAATAAAGCAACCCAGCAGACGAAGACCCAGTTGACTGATATCCGACCCGAGTGAGCTTCTCAGCTTGCTGGGACGAGCTCACACTGCCACCATTGCTCATAGGTCGCTGGTTAGTGTTCCTTAGCTCGTTCTATGCACAACTCGTTACTCAGATCGAGGTTTAGCTTGAGATCATTCAAGGCATGCTGTAACTCATACAATGAACAGCTCGATAAGAAAATATTCTAGAAAGGTAATAACCCGAATTGATCATCATTCTTCTACCAGAATTTGAAATAAATTCAAATTCGAACACTGATAGATTTGATCCCTGATTTAGCGAAACCGACTCTCAATTTGGTGCAAACTTATTTGAAAGGTGTAATTAATATAGGATTTTTTCCAATTTTATTTTCACTTAAATTGTAACCCCCCTCCCTGTAAATTGAGGCTAAAATTCCATTATAATATATATTGAAATAATAATACACAGTTACTTTACAGAAATAATCATAGAAACAACCGTGGACGTAAACACACTTATCGAACCACGTAAAATATTGGTGCAGTTTGTTCTTTCTCTATTCCTCTTTTGTTTTCTACCTTGTTTTCATTAATTGCAGCTATTAGGCTTGAACTTTTGGTTGATCAAATTTCACCGTTGATAAAAACAAAAAAGAGTTGAGTTTTTTAACATCATTAGTTTCTATATACTAAAAGAAAGTTCAATTAAAAAAAATATTAAAAACGAGTTAATTTAATCTCAACTTAGAGCAAGAGAGAAGAAATTTATGAATAGATAGGTATTGTATTAAATTAATCTTATGGTATGTGGCTTTGAAAGAGATTGATTGATTATATACATCGACTCTTTTAACTCTTTCGATCTTCTTCTTTTGCCATTCAAAACCAGTACTCTCAAGAGACGAAAAACAGAAACTAGAACTTATTCTACTTAAACGTATCATTACAGAGAGATACAAAAACGTACACAACTTAATTTTCCAAAACTCTTTCATGATCTTATTTTGGTTCAAGAACACTAATGTTGTAATTTATTCTGTTTGATTTTATTATTATTATTTTTTAAATACATGCATTTTTCTTTCCAGTTAAGATAGTAACAGAAATGTTATAAATTTCAATAATAATCGTGCATGATTATAAGAAGTTGATTGACTTCCAATTGTTTCAGTAAACATTTTAGTGTAATCAAAAGGGACTTTAAAAAGAGATTTAGACAAGTTTTATTCATTCGCCACAAACACAAACAACCAAAAACACAACTAAATATAAATTAAAACCACCGAGATCCATATGAACTCCGGATCCGGCCGACTCCAAATAAACACCACCTACTTTCATGAAATTCTACTGCTTTTGCATCAGACTCCGGACAAGTTTAATTTATTCATTTGACACAAACAAAAACACGTCTAAAATATAAATTCAAACCATCGGAATCCGTATGAACTCCGGACGAGTCCAAACAAACACCAACTTATTTCATGAAATTCTAAGCATCGAAGAGATGAAAAATATCCCTTTTCTTGCCTCGTATGAGCTTAAATCGCAGGGCTCTTATGATAGACCCCTATTGCATCAATGTATTTGCTAGAACGCCCGTGAAAACCAACAACGAATCCATCTTTCAGAGAAATATCGAAAGGGGAGCCTCTTTTACCACCATAAGGTCCATATGTATTCAAATTTGTATGGAAACACAGAGATTCTATAACATGTTGCTTCTTAAAGGTATTATGAGTCCCACTTATGGACGTCAAGTATTCTTTTGGCCAGTCGATTGTAACCTACAAAAAGTCGTATGGCATTTATTAAAAAAGCGTAAAAGATTGACGATACAATTAATCAAAAATTTATAAGATGAAAAGAATACTTACCAGGGAGGCATCTCCGCCTTCACCGCCAAATTTGTCTGAATATTTAGGGTCATCATTTTCGTCAACACTTTTGAAGGACAGTGAATCTATGACCCATCCATGACTAATTATTATCTCAGTAATTGCACCGTTTGGTTTGTAATCCCATTCTGTCCCTCCTTGTCCTCCACATGGTGCAACCTTAGTCGATTCCTCCTTATTGCAAGAACCTCCTTGGCCTCCAATTGGTCCAACCTTAGTAGGATCCTCCTCCTTGCAAGAGCCTGCTTGGCCTCCAGATGGTCTTATCTTTGGTTCCTCCTTATTGCAATTCTGAAAAATAAAAATAAATTAATGAAGGAAATATGTTGAAATTGAAGTTGAAGTTGCAAGCCTCAAAGTGACATGTTTATAATCTAAACAAAGGAAAGCATAGTAACTTTTACCTCATTGTTGTCATTTTTTCCTTCGCCAGACAGTTCTGAAAAAGATTTTATATAGACCCCTAATGCATCAAAGAAATTACCCACACGTCCATGAAAACCGACAACAACCCCTCCTTTCATATGAAATCTAAAACGATTGCCTTTCATGGGACCAAAAGGTCCGTATATTCTTTTGTTTGTATAGAAACATAGAGATTCAATGTCGTTGTTGGAAGAACGTGCAGTCCCACTTATCGATATCAAATATTCTTCAGAAAAGTTCAATGGGATGGTCTTCATATCAAACCATATTCATAAAAAGGAAGACAGTAGTGAGATTATAATCAAATCTTATAAGATAAAAAAAAAAAGCTTAACAACGTAATTAGTACTAATGGAGATGAAATAATAATTCTCAAATACTCTAAAAGAAAAATCTCGTATCTATACAATAAATAAATTGTTCGAAAGGAAAACAATGAAATTATAAAACAAAGAAATTGAATATACATACCTCTTGCTTTGCAACTTTTGTATCAGATTTTTGTGAATAGAAAAATGGATCACTATTTGCATCGGAAGTTTTGAAGGAGATTGACTGGATATAATTTTCATTATAACCAATTTTGATCTGCGTTGCACCTTGTAGCATATAGGTCCATTCCTCCTCCTGCAATGACCTTGACCAACCCCATGGCCCTACCTTAATACATTCTTCCTGGTTGAAAGTACCAACCAGCTGCAACGAATAATAAATATCAGAAATTATCATGCATTAGTCAGTTGCATCTTGTCATTGAATACATTTCTTCTAACCAAATTGTTTATTTTTTAATTTTTTTAAAAAAGAAGATTATATGATCATGAGTAGCCCATAGATTCGCCATCCACTATTAAAATCACATAAATAAAAAGAAAATAATTTATTGAGATAGTATTAAAAAACGTGAATTTCCAAACTAATTACACCAAAAAACTTGAAATTAGTTGTTTCATATTATCATTATTCACGAGTTATACTTTGTTAACATTGATGATGCTTCGGTATTAGTTCAAAAACTCACTTTTTTTTTTTTACAGTAGAATAAAAAAGGAATTCAATAAATAAATAAATAAATAAGGATTAATCGATCATATAAAATAAATCACATAAAGGTAACCTTGGTTTTGGGGGTCACAACTTTTACTTGGCTTGAAGGACCGAAGAAGTCTCCAGAATGCTTGACATAGACTCCTAGACCTCCAGAAATACGGCCACCCAAATCATCTTTTGGAGATTCACGACCATAAAAACCAACAATCACTCTGTCAGTCAAAGGAAACTCAAACGAACCATTTACCCTATCGGTTGTCTGAAATGGTCCGTATTTTCTTTTATTTGTTTGAAAATATATGGTTGTTATGTAAAAAGTAGAACTGGATAAACTCTCCCAAGTCCCGCCACCAAATGATGTAAGATATTCTTGTGGCCAGTCAAGTGTAATCTACGAAAAAATTACATTAAATACAAACAAAGAAAAGAATTAGAAGATAATAAAAAATTTAATCCATGTTCTTTTTTGAAACTAATGAACTTAATACTTTACCTTAAACACATTGGTATCAGTATTATACGAGCCAAATGAATCAGAATACTCAATGTTTCCATTTTCATCAACGCTTTGAAAGACTAATGATCCAATGACGGACGAGTTCATATTGATCATTATCCCTGTGATTGCACCATTTGCTTTATAGCTCCATTCATTTCCTCTCCGGTCATTCTTGAGCCCTATTTGAAATGCTTCGAGTCCACCATGAGAACGTTCGTAGTTATATGAAGCCTGTTCAGCCATTTGATTAATTGTGGATGATGAAGTTAAAAGAAAGAAGAAGCTTGGTTCTCTTAGATATGTGTCCATATGTCTCTCAGCTATAGCATATATATAGCCAGCACAGCAACCCCCACTTCATTATATTTTAATCATGGCTTTGTTCAACAACCTATCATTTGGACACTTTCGAGTTTTAGCATTTTGTTGAAATTAAATTATTAGGTATTGATATAATAATATTTCTATTGGCTTATTAAAGAAAGACTTGTGCAATAATATCTCTATTGACTTATTAAAGAAAGACTTGGGTAATAATATTTCTATTGACTTATTAAAGAAAGACTTGCTATAAACTAATTAGTGTTAATCAGGTTATTAACTTCATGCAATAATATTTCTATTGACTTATTAAAGAAAGACTTGCGGAAGTCTAAATCATAATTTCATTAATTTATTAGGTCAAGTGTGAACAATAGAAAAAGAAGGGAAAACCCACTTGCCAATGACGTTCCAGTTATGAAAAACATGATTAATTAGTTGGTAATGCTAATATATATAAGATTTGAATAGTTTTATATAGATACATTCGTGATGTGGTGATGTTTGACATATTGCTAAATTGAATGAACACTTTATACTCTTAAATCGTATAGACTAATGATTAAAGTGATTTGGTGATGCTTATTCAAAATTCGACACGTCAAACATGTCAAAGTATGTGTAAAAGTAAGAGAAATTGAATTGCAATGACAAGAAAACTACATATTTCATAAACGAACATGATCATCTAATTTATATCTAATAGTTTATTTCCAAGTTAAATGGCATCGTGCACTCATTCGATGTAGGAAGGCCATCAATATGTACAAACTACACCTAATAATTTAATTTCAACAAATTACCAAAATCTAAAAATCCAAAAGATAGGTAATTGAAGACTAACACAAAGAACAAAGTCACTGTTAAAATATAATCAAATTGGCATTCAATTAGTAAATTAACTAATTAGTGATTAATTGAAAGCCATCACCTTGATTTTGCATTTTCATTTTTCAAATCCATCTTGATTATATCAATTCTAATACTTTAACCATGATTTATTTCTTTAAGATACCTTAACTACTTAATTTTTGAATTTCAACATTTAGCGTTGGCAATCAACTATAAGACATTGATATTGATTTTATAGAAACTGCAATTAAGAATTAATCTCATCATATTGCCAAAAACCGAAACCCTAATTTTAATAAATGTTTCAATATTCACATTAGATAACAACTAGTTTTTATAGTTTTTATAACAATATAACATTTTAGTAAGTAAAAAAGTAAGTAAATATTAAAAAATAAAATTGAAGTAAATTAGTTCTTTCAAAAGGGTGCTGATTGTGACCTATATATATGATTACACATCTATTTTATTGGTATACTATTATATAAAATTTAAAAATTAAACCATCATTAGTAACATCAATAGTATCCTTATTTTACATTTGTACCCTCTAATTTTTCTCTTCGTTTACATTTTGTCAAACAACTATGTGTGTGTATATATATATATATATATTTTTTTTTTCTTTTACATCAAACAAATCTCGATTCTTCATGGGCTTGACAACTTGACAAAAATAGTTTATTATTAGAAGACGTGTCATTACCTTTATCATGGCTTGGAAAAATTGTCTAATATGGTTTGCTTCACCCATTATCTCCATTGAATGGCAGTGCCGTTTATTGTCCAATAATAATAATAATAATTATTATTATTATAATAAAGAATGGTAGTGTTGTTTTAGTCCTTTGTGCTCCAAGATATATCCCGATCTGTCAAAAGCACAATCGATACCTAGTCTAAATATCAACTCCATAATTAAAAGATAAAAATTTCGACAATAAAAGGATAAAACTTAACCACACAAGTTTGTAAAATGCATTCAATAAGAATGAAACCTCCATCACCTTGAAGAATGCATAGGTAGACCACTGCCTTTACTAAAAGGTGATGTACGAACACGTCAATCATATTGAAAGAAAGCATCACTAGAATAAAAAAATGTAAGGCCAATTAACCGCTACACCTTCATTGATAATCATTCCAATACTATTATACATTATTCTTTGATACCAACAAAATGAATGAATTTAACCTACATTATCAAGCTTAGCTAGCTATTGTCATTTATCAGTTATGATATACAGTTTCGTTTCTGTACAAAATCCATCCCAGTCCTGGCCTCACCCTATATTACATTTTCTCTCTTCCTACATTGCCATGTAAATCACCTTATCGTATCTTTACTTGATCTCATAACGAACATTGGTTTAAGCTCTTACAAGTAACAGGAGTAACATGGTGCCACCGAAGCCCTTGAATTAAAATTCGATTTATTCCTTTGTGTACTGCATAAGCTCAAACCACTGCAACCGAGACAGTTAAAGACACTGAAACTTTTAGTATGAAATGAATCCAAAAGAAGGTAAAACAGGTTTCATTGAACAAATAAAATTTACCTGTCTTAGTAGATCAGCAAGAGTCCTAGGAAGAGCCTCAATGTTCCTTAAAACAATGTAGTATGGGAAGGGAAACGAATCTAGATACTTGGAGACCTTGATCTCTTTACCTTGAAATGATAGTTCCTGGAGGCCAAATCGACATGTTATAACTTATAAGTACGACATTTGAGGTATAAATAAACCGTCTATAAAATAAAATGGTTTAGCTACCTCACCCAATCATTAATCTTACTCATCAATTGAAGCTCTTGGATTGGCTTCAGTAACCACCCTTACAATCAATCCAAGAGCTTTGACTGATGGATAAAGTTACCGGTTCGGTAAGGTAGTCAAATCTAAAATAAAAATATGTATATATATCATTAAAAGAATGATCACCTTGAGGTCCAGGATTGATTCTTGGGGACTATCCAGAAGCAGAAATGCAACCATTCGCTTCTTCGCTAGGAGATCCCTAACCCAACGCTTCAAGTTCTCCTGCATTAATTTGATCGAACGTGTAAATGAATAGATTACTAAGAAGCTATCTTTTATCATCTATCGTTGAGAATAAAGAGGTACCTTCTCATGGAAACGTCCATCCCCAATAATTAAAACAAGCTGCTGCAAGGGATTTTGTCCAGAAGGAAGTCGGGCTTTGCCAACAGCAACATCCAACATGTTGTTCAGGAACTTCAACAGAGCAACAACTGGTTCATCTGCGATCGTGTTCTCTTGCCTGAATGTCAAGCCAGATATCATCTGCTAGCATAAACAAATGCTGAAAGATCAATAATATAATCTTAACAGACATAAGAGAGGAAATTATGCCAGAGGGAATCTATAGAATGATGCGTAACACATGAAGCTAAATGCAAAAACTAGACATAAGAAAACATGTAATATCAGAAAACAAACCTTGAAGCCAGCCATTCCAGTGAAGGGTTGATCAAAATCATGTAGAGATCTGATGTTGCCCTTCTTTCCAAAGCTCACAACAGATAAGTTTCCCATTTCCAGTTGCGACATGGCTCGACATACAGTCACCAATGCTTCGATTGCGACATCCCCACAACCACTCTCAGACATACTACGAGAATCATCCACAGCTATAACAACTTGGTAATCACGTTTGTTAGGTCTGGTTCGCCTTAACCAAATTTTGTCCTTCCGGTAATGACTCGCTATGTAGGGAATTACCTAAACAATTATCCAAGCATAAGAAACATTGTTAGAAATAAGGTTGAGCATATCAAAATAGAGTTAAGATTTGAAGGTGTAAAACCCTTAAAATTTACTGTGTTATACCTTTTTCATGTTAATCCTGTTACCAGTCTTATAGTCCCCTTGGAGCTTGCTGGCTAGGGTAGGTTCCATAACAAGACGCAACTGTTCAGCCAACTCCTGAGACAACCTTGTCGTTTGCAATTCATATCTTCTCCAAAGAGCACTAGGATCATCCCTCAAATCGTCAGAAACCTCGTCGAGTTCTAGGGCGATTCTATGCTCATCATCACTTGCAGAGAGTTTGCTGAGCTGATGTATCTCTTCATTCAAGAAATTTTTCTTGACAGAGATCAGACTCTCAGACACACCTGCTTGAGCGCCAACATCATCTCTGTGAACTTCTGGAGAACCATCCATAGGTGAGTTTTTTGGATCTGAAATCTGCATCTGCTGCTCCAGCTTATGTTTGAGTATTGAGGCATGATGTTCAATCTGGTGTGATTCAGACGTTTTTTTTATCAATCTCCATCTCAGTGGCATCCTTTCTAACTGCTGCAAGATTATCAATGTCAGGTCTACTACCATTTACCTCGGTGTCTATCTGCTCAGCGGTAGCAGGACCTAATGCCTGAGCTGTTCCCTTTTCATATTCAGAAACATAACCATATTCATCTGCATTCTCGTCCTCAACCTCACCCTGTGTCTCTGTGTTATCTGCTTGAAGATCAACAGACACATTGACTCGTTCTTTCCACTCCTCAAGTGCATCTCCGACATTCCTGTAAGGGTTTGCTTGGCTTTTCTGAACAGCTGAAGGTTTCTGTTCAGGGAATTGACTTCCAGGCTGATCAGTAAACTTCCCACTACTTGATGAGCCAGCAACCATGATATCCATCTGAGATGCATCACTGGAAGGTAAGCTACTAGGAACAACATCATCATTCATGCCATCGCTATTCAACCAGTTTGCCTCTGGTGCAACATTTTTCAAATTTGAAGCCCAAGAGCCACCACTTGGTTTCATAGCAGATTCAGGATTAGGCGCTTGATCATTAGGAATTCCTGCTTCAAAAACATCTTTCCTCAGATCCATCAAATTCATTTCTTTATTATCTTCAGACTCCCTATTCAAGTCATCCTTTTCAGAAGCCCCTCCTGCTTGTTCATTCTCTGCCTCTTCCATAGTTACATCAACAGGATTGGTATTCACCTCTTCAATGTTCCCATTCTCAGCATATTCATCATCTTCTTCATGACCCACTTTTTCCTTATTATCCATACCTTCATTTTCAAGCTCTTCTAGACCCTCTTCTTGTTTGTTATCTGTACCATCCTTTTTATCCATGTCAATATCTTCTTCAACATTTTGATTTGATTCATCAAGGTTCAGTCCAGTTGGATCCGCAAAGGCTTCATCCTTATCCATGTTCAAGTCCTCTGCATTCTCTGCATCACCAAGATCATCCTGGTCCCCATCCTCATCTCTTTGTCCATCATTTTCATCAAAATCAAGCTCTCCAGGTTCATCAGCCATTGCAGAATCTTCTTTTGCTCTAAGCTCCCTAGAACTTTCATCCTTGTCTTTAACGGCAGGCCCTGATTCATACTTCTCCTTTTCTGTGCTTGGATTTTCTTCTTCTTCCTTATTCCAAAGCTTTTCATCAATGACTTCATTATCCGCTCCAGTTTCTCCCATTGCAGACTCCAGTTGCTCATCCTCACCATCTTTATCATCATCTTCATCATCCTCTCCACCGGAATCCTCACTAACACTAAATGTATCAGCTGCGAAGTCCTGCTCCATCTCAATACCTTTATCATCTTTACTTGGCACTTTATCTGAAGCATCCCGCTCGTCACCTTCCTGCTGCATCATTGACAAGCAAAGTTGAGAACACGTATTCAAGTAACATGTAAGAGTCAAAACCCACGTAAAAATATAATCCAATCGAAACTTGTTCAGTGACAATACCTTATCACCAGTTCCAATCAGTTGATCTTCATCATTTATTTGATCACTGATATCTTTCATTCCCGCACCCTCTCCCATTCCTGTTCCACTTGCATCTTGGTCACGACTAGAGTCATCTTCCTGCTCTTTATCAGAGACACCAAACCCTTTCGAATAAAATGAAGCTAAGATATTTGCAAGTGCATGAGTCATTTATTATAGACATCTGCGAGACAATATTTTAATATTTGGACTAGAGTCTCAGTTTATTATTTGAATGCAAAATCAATACGAAAATTATTTGAATTAAACACCCTTGTGGGAAGTGAGTGCTCAATGTCTTTTGTTAGTACACCAACATGCAGAAAAAGAAATGATATAAAAACAGCTTAAAAATGCTTGAATATTAGAGGAAATGGTCGTACAGTTTTGTGCAAAGCTAGCAAATCCTGCAGGAAGCTATTACCAAAGCTCAGGACTAGGTCCAAAAGTGTATGGAGATACTGGTAATATGCTCCAATTTGGAAAAAGAGATTGGGAGTTCCACAACCAGAATTGTTCACCAATTTCTCCTGAACAAATACACAACATTAGATAACAAGAAAATGAACATTATATTAAGTCACAAGAAATTCTGACAAAAATATATCAACTTTATATCTTACCGCATAAGTAGTTGTTTCAAGAAGCTGCTCTTCTAGTTGGTTAAAACTCAAATTCCCTACAGATGATTTAAATATGGACTCCCATGAAGTAACGCTCCCCAATGACTCCTCAGAAACAGCATGGCCATTACTTAATGACCAGCCCAGATTTCGCAGCATATCCAAAATATTTTCACATATTCTCATGAGGGATCCACCAAGCAGGGATTCAAATTCCGAATAACTCCCATTGTAATAACTAGTATGATCACACGGATTTGCTGAGTGATTTCCTGCTTCTATTGCTAAATCGAAATGTTCAGCCATCAGTTTGCCCTGCATAGATTTAAAAAATTACTTAGGAATTTACTACCAAACGCTAGCATTAATGTGCATTCCAATTGATTCAAGTCCCATTGACTTTTTCATTTAGCAGAACATATAAGACGTTAGTCCTACAAAATTCATTTTGACTGACTATCATATACCAAACTCGCCTAGGAAGTACTGAATCAGCAACCAACACAATCATAAAATCATGGATACCTTTGTTAATAAATCTTCCAGGTGACTGAAAAGGGTTGCTGTGACTGAGCTTCCGTCCAAATCATGCTTTCGGAAAGTAGAGAAATGCTCCTCAAAGTCATTAATAACCTGAAAATTTTCAATTACAAACTGCTCGACTTGTTTTGAAATAACACGATGAGAAAAGGAGCCATTCATAACTGCTATAGCTCTACTGGTGCCAAGAAGATAGTTATCCAACAATTCCTGCAACAGAGTTACTAAGAAAGTAAGCAAACAGCTACCAGGACATTCAAATGACAACCAGTTGAATGCATGATGTGCACCTTGGATTTCTGTATAGCAGGAGCGAATCTCTCAATGAAAGCAAGAACCTTTTGTATAGTAGATCTCACACTTTGACAACTCTCATTATTATGAGTCTTTTCAACAGTTCTCAGCAACAATGACTCCTCCATCAACAAGGTATGCAAACTATCCAATAGTTGCTGCACAATCATTGAAAAATAAAAATAAATCTAGTCTCAAGCCTTGAAAAAGATAAAACAGACAATAAATGGAGAAAGTCTTAGTTGAAAAATTACCTTTTGCTGCCAAATACACTCAACGCTAACATGTTGACTTTGAGCATAAGACCACTCATTACCTTTTCTTCCAGAATTGGAGCAACTTGAATACAAACTTGCAGAGGCAGATGCCAACTCACGTAAGCACTTCAAGTCGTTAGCAAAATCATAGGCTGCATCCCGTTGCATCTGTTGCATGACTATGAGATGGTTGAGAAAAGAGATTGACCTATCAATCTGCACAAAACAATAATGGAAAATTAGCTTAACAAAAAGATCAGAATTAATTGCTTGACTTCAAAATGACAGGCTGTTATTATATTTAAATGAAGGGGACAACAGTTGCTGAGTTACTAAATACATGTTCAATGGCTCAATAATCTCAAATGCAACTGTTCTATTGTCTACATGATCTACCTGCTCAGCTGTGAAATCGCCATGGTGTTTCAGGCAAATCTGTTGCAAAAGCTGAACTGATGCCAAGCTTTTGAAGTAGAATTCATTAGCTGCTTTCCATTCAGTGTCCAATGTTCCATCCGGTGAATCCTGAAATTCACTGGGAGCAGCAGCTGTAGCAGCTGTATGAGACAGTCTACTACGTATCAGCAGTAGATGCTGAGCATCATAAGAAGGCTGAAGGAACAACCAGCTTGAGTGATTCGATATCTATTATGTGACAACCATCAAGAAGAAAAATAACAATTAGTTTATATGATTGATAATCACAAACACAACTACATAATTAAATCGACAAACGATGCTTGTTACCTTCATAATTTCAAACTTGTGTTTATGCAACCCACTGTTTTCCAACAGCTTTAGGAGGTCAGACAAAGCCCTCTTTTTTCCCACGCTTTTGTTCATGTCCATCCAGAGATGACCACTGTCCATTGTAGTCTTACATATATTTTCAACTGTTTGCCACAATGCCTTCCATTCTCCTGGATATGACTTGTACTCAGACAGGGATGTCAACACCTGCTTAGTGTTGTTTAAAATTTCTGCATAAATTACAAGTATTTAAAACTCTTTGAAATTGACAAAATAATATAAAAGTAAATCCAACCCAAAGTAAACATAAAAGCAAGGAATAACCTTTAGCATCAAGAAAGCCTAACTCTTGTGCCCTTCCAAGGTGCAAGTTTTGTAGAGAATCAGTCACTTTCTTTCTCCAATTGCTGTACCATATAGGCCTAAACAGACAAACTTTCCCTTCTCAGACAAACTTTAGTCCTCACAAATGACCAGAAAACTCGATCTAAATCCTAAATTCTAATACAATAGTATAAATCCATTATTCAAATTAATAACTCCACAATAAATAACCATTAAATTGAGAAATTTAATCAAACTTAATAAGAGAAAGACATTAAATTTGAATTTGCAGCAAAATGGATAAATTGTCTTTTTCTCTTTTTACTTTTATTTCTTTCTCCTTTCCCACTTGCCACAATCTCAACGGCCTTTGCCGGATCACGCTGAAGTTTTCTTGTTCTTCTTCTTTGCTCCTTCTTGGAAAAGAGATATACAGATTTTCATAGATCTTTGCTGTGAATCATAGTAGCACAGCAAAGACAAATTTTGCCGGAGAAGATGCAGGATGAGTAGAAGTGGAGGTTTATTTATTTATATTTTTCAAAAAGTAATTTTGTCATGAAAAATACTCCTTGGAGCGCAAATGGCATATTTTTTGAAATGCAATAAAATTGTTCTTCACTTCTTATGTCATGTTTATATTTCTCTCTAATTAATAATTATTGAAATTAAGTATTTTAAGGTGTGAGTTTTGAGCCGTTAACACATAGGTTTCTCTTGTTCAACAACGTGAAGACAAAAGACAGGATGAAGACATGTCTCACTTGCCTCCTATCATACAATTATAAAAAAGGGGGAAGGCAAGACAGTACTAATAATTAAGTAATAACCAAAAATTATCAAAAGTCTAAGTTGTTATGGTATCTTGAAACACATACATGCCTGCTGTTCAACGACGTTCATTTCTATTGCAAGTTCCATTGCAATATTATATAACCCATCCAAATCTGTGTAGTAACTTCTTGAAAGGGAAGTATAATCATAATTTAAATCCCTCGTTTCAACTAAGGTTTTGCATGCTCCGGCCTTGCTTGTAAAATTGTCAATTTTTTCTGCTCTTGCTCTTCGTATTTTGTCTTAAAGTGGCACAACCCGAGCTTTAGGCTATGGCAGAACCATAAATATTAATTAATAGAAATTTTCAATTGACACTATAAAGTTTATGAAATTTTTCTCCTTTTAAAAATATTAAATTTTCTCTATTTTGAATACTCCAAAGTACCAAGTTAAAATATTGAGGAAAATGTAATGAAAAACTTTAAAACACTTTAAAACAATTCCGGTGGAAACCATTCTCCGCAGATATGTGAATATCTGCTAGAAATCATGGGTTCATAGTCATAAACAAAAATTATGAACACTTAGTCATGCAATCAACTTATTGTATTTAAGCATTCACCTCTACTTAGATTTTCAAATGAAAATTCACAACTATAGTGTTCTTAATACAATACTTTAAATACATTGAATGTGAGTTCCCTAAATTGGTTCCAAGGACATCCATCTCTAAATACCAATTTGAAATGAAATAAACTAAATAACCATACCACGAGAAGAGTTCTCGATTTTCTTGATCCTCTACCCACTCTGCTTGATAGCCACCTAAGTCACTCTGTATATTTCCTACAAGGGGGAAAAATAAAGGAGGGGTGAGCTAATGTTCAGTAGGATTTCATTCCCGATAAGATTTCAGAAACCACTTTCTAAAATCATTATTAAAACTTTGTGTGGTTAACTATCTTAACAAATCTCATAAATCATTTCATAAAACATATAAGCTCCTAAAATAGTAATACAACATTTAAATTTTTAAGTCAAGTCAGAGCATTTTCAAAACAATGTAAATCCCGTCCTCTAGTCATATAAACAGTGACCTATAATTTCAATAAATTATTTGGATAAGAAAACAACGTTTGGCATATCGTGACCCTAATAACCATATCAGAAAATACTCTGTGCAGTAACCCCGACATAAAGTCACATAGCACAAATGGTTAGTGATAACATCACCTAATGACTAAGATGGTGGCCTTTTACCTTATTTAAGTTGCAAAACAATTTAAATAAATCCACCATGCAATCAATACAATATACACAAAAATCGATATTTTGAAAACCCTCTTTTTTATTTATGAAAAATTTTGGCAACATAACGGCTGCTAATTCAGTAAACCAAATTTATCATAAACCACTATACACTCCCAAAGCAATCAACAATATATTTTCACAAAGAATTAACACACTTCCAAAATCATAAAAGTTTAAATAAACTCCAACTTTAACATAAAAATTTCTAAAAAATCAAAATTAAACCCCTACCTCAATATGAGCTATTAACTACTCTGAAAGCCTTGATTTCCAATGTAGTTATCGTCGTTCCAAATCAAATCTACAAAGTAACGTAATATAGAAAATTTTTAATACGACTGTCTTAAGGGAAAAATAACCTTAAAAATGAATTTTACGCTTAAAGACAAGTTCGTAGACGCGTCCGGAGCTAAATTTTGAGTTCCAAAGGTCGAGAAATTTACGTCCGTCGTACGTGGTGGCCAGCGGCGACTTTCCAATGACCACAGTGGTGGGAGGTGTGGGTAGGTGGATTTTTCTGTCCTCGACATGCTTATCATAAAGATGAGGTTGGCCAGAGTCGAAATCGATCGGTTTCGTCGGGATCTTTAAAAATCAAAGTTGGTTAGTGGTAGAACTTTCTCTGTAGAATCAAAGACCCAAACGATGGTAAAAATTTGGGAAATTGGTATCTATAGAATCTACGTCGCACGAACTTTCCAACTGTATCAAGTTTTGCCAAAACGAAGATCAAATGTGGTCAGAATGAGAGATCAAAGTAGTGGTCGTGGGAATGGGGAGGTTGGAAAAAAAAAACAAACAAAAGAGAGAAAGTTCCAGTCAGCTGGAGGTAGAAGACAGGTTATATAATCCGGTAAAATTATAATTTGCCCATCAACTATTCATAAATTACGATTTTAAACTAAAACTTTAAAAATCTAACTTTTTAACCCTTGCACTTTCACAAAATTTTCATAAAATTTTTCAATTTCACCCTTAAAAAACATTCGAGGTTTTACAATTAGTCTCTAAAAATCAGTATCGCAATTTTCAATTGATAACACAGAAGGCCGTTGCACTAGAAGATACACCATGTATCTAGAAACTCTTTTGATCAATTTACACTTCTAGAGAAAGTCCCCCTTGAAATGTTTTTTATCTAAATAATATCAAACTTCTGTAACAATGTGCCAGATGACAACACCTCCCTCAAATTCTTGATGAGTAACTGTTGGGAAAAAATATAAAAACTTTATAATTTTTTTCAAGGTTGCTAACCAAGAATTCATTTACAATTTGTTTTAGGGGATCTTTTTTCTGGCACAAAAACAATGGAGCGAGTTTAAAAAGTAGCGCTGAAAAATTGAATAATTTTTCAATACTCCCACACATCTATTAGTTCACCGAAATAGTTTGCATAATTGTTTCTACATGAAGTATTATAGTTCATGGGAGTGTTAAAAAACCCGATTCAGCTTTTTAGTATTAATTTTTTAAACTCATATTTTGTTTGTGTGCCATTTGCTGAATTTTTCTTCTTGGTTTTAAACAAAATATTGTAGGTTGATAGTTACATAAAAGTGAGTACTTAGATAATATCTGGTGGAAGAGCACCATAATGGAACATGTAAGAAAGAAAGTGATCAGCCCCCAGACACAGCCCGAGGATTATAGACTAATGATGCCTTGGTGTAATGAAAATCGTCTAACCATCCAAGTTCTATTTCGATTACTTTGAAAGCATCTCCGGGCAACATTCTTAAGAAAATAGTGCAGCTGTCTCTTTTTGATGCATCTCTCACTACAACATCAAAGAAAGCTTTATATACTATGTATCCTCATCAGCGGAGCTTTATATACTATGTATCCTCATCAGCGGACTGCAACCAATTTTTGTTCTTCAGACATTATTCCTTGATCGGAAGGTTTGATATTTGTCATTCCACGGTTGGAAGATCTTTTGAGTACTCTCGCAGTTTCTGCCTGCATGCTGATCTAAGTACCCAAGTTCGTTCTCCATACTTGATAAGCCCCTGAAGAAACATGACGAGGGACAGAATTGAAAGACTAGAGCCTGTCCAAGACATTAGAAAGACAGAAAGTGCCATTCCTGTCTTGACAATTGGTCCAAGTAGGTGCCTCAGCCAAAGCTAATTGTCTTCCAACGCGTAGGCGGTAATGGTGTCGGGGCCACCCAGATGTAAGATGAGAAACGGTGCCCAAAATGCAGATAGTTGAGTGTCTGCATCCAGTGATGACCCAACAACACCGTAATCATATAGCTCTATGAAATTGTTTGAGAGCACACCAAGAGCTGAAATTGATATGGAGTCTGCAGCTACGTAAGCACCCTGCACCCCACACAACGATTCTAATCCATAACTTGTTACTGTACTTTCTACGGTGACCAAGAAAGATGATAAGTAGTTGAAGAACAAGGCTACACATAACCATTATTTTCGTAGATCCCATTCATTCCATAGTTTCCTCAATGGTGGACGATACAGCTGCATTACCGTCCTTCTATGTTTTGAATATAATAAACTGCTAACAACTGAATATAATTTCCAATCATAAGAAGGAAAAAGAATAGTCATTAATTCTTCGGTGCCAATGGACAGTCCTATGTTTAAAATTTTCATGTTTTAAAAGGCAGTAATTATTAATAATCTTTGATCCCTTCAATTATATTTTTCGATTTCTGATGATATTGATATTAAAAACAGGAAAATTTAAATTAATGTATCTTGAGAGTTTAATACAAATAGCACAATATTCAACTTTAATTTGATTATAGTGATGGTTAGACATTAATTTGAATGTGAAAAGATAGAGTCATCACTAGGTTGATTGTTGTACGATAATAGTTAAAATTATTAATTTTAAAAGAGTTTAATGAAAGTTGCTAAAGAAATAAATAAATAAAACCAAGGACTCTAGCTGCCGGTGGAGATCATATCTCAACTTACTAGAAGAGATCATCAAAAATCACCCCTAAAAGTGGATATGTTATCTACTAGTGGAGACAGCAACTCCTAAGGGAAATAGTTCTTATGTGGATGAGAATATCTCTATCGGTGGAGTTCATTCATTTATAAAATCTTGATTTAGGCTTAGATATATCTATAATTATTGAAACGTTTGAATCATTAAACAATTTAGTTAATTTAGAAAAATTTATAATTGTAGAAAAGATTTAGGTTAATTAAAAAATTTTCTGTTTTAGTTAGTAGATGAAATGACAATTTTACCTTTAAGTCATTGGCTAAACCATTATGTGTAACTATGGTCAACCAAAGATGGGTGCGTTTGTGTCATTTCTTTCAGAAGTTGAATATCATGTTATTTATGTTAAACTCAAGGCTGTGTTTGTATAATCTTCCCTAAAAATTATAGTTGAAGTAATTTGTAAACTATTATAGGATTAGTTACCGATTTTAAAAATGAATAAGAGATTTTTTTTTTTTTTTTTTTTTTTTGTAATCGGATTATAATTAGTGTATGAGCTTGAAAAATGGTTTCAAGCTATTGAAATGTTTTTATTTTTATTTTTTTAACATCATCCATTATCATGAACAATAGTTTGCAAACAAAGGGAATAGTTTGTTCACAAACGACCATAAAGGATCATATTTTGCATCCTTTGTTTCTAAACTAATCCTTTATTCATGCACTATAGCTTGTGATAATTGATTATGTAAAACAAAAAATTCATTTTGATAGTTCGGTACCGTTCTTCAAATTAACTCACGTTAATATTGGTACTAGCCATTGGAAATTTCTCGGTTTTAAAAACGATGCTCTTAAAAATGCATTAGCATATCTTTAAAGAAATTTCTTTAAGAAGAGGTCACAATTATACAATTCCCAAAGAGGTCATAATTTTAACTACTACGATTTAGTAGACTTCTGACATTACCTTTTACAAATTAATTTGAAAAAGCAAAATTTATCAATGAACACAAGGATATATATATATATATACAAATTAACTAGTAAAGACCACATACCTGGGGATATCGTTGGTGATGATATTTCTGTTACTCAGACTTCAGCTGATTGGCTTGATTGATCTGACGCAAGTTTGACATACGCTTGGAGCCTTAATTGTTGTTTGTTATGGGAGAGTACTTTTGTTTGGATACCTCTTAACGTGTAAACTGATGTTAAGAATGATTATTCTTTTAAGAAACCTATTAATTAGAAATGGCCCTTTTGTGCTTATTTAATTAGAAAAAGACCTGTACCATGCAAAACTTGAACGTGTAAATCAATTCTGGAATCTGAATGCTTAGTTAATTTGTATTTTTTTTTTTTTTATAATATTCTGTAAAAAAATAAGTTTGGTGAAGTCAACTTTTTGTGAAAAGCTAGAAAAGTTAGCGAATTCTTGGCAAACAAGGTCCGAATTTATCTTTACCTTTATATATTATATTATAAGATTTGCATAGAAGATTAATTAAATTAACAATTACTTTTCCTTTTTCATATATATATGCTCCTTCTAAAATGAGGACCCCCTAACTTCAAAAAGTTAGGAAAAATCAATCAAATTCATCAATTGTATTTAAATTAAATGAGAAAAAAAATTTGTTTTAGGAAAAAAAATACAATTAATGAATTTGATTGATTTTTCCTAACTTTTTAAAATTAAGGAGTCTTTATTTTAAAAGTACTATATATATATATATATAGACACACACACACATATAACCTGTTCTATGCTAGCAAAGAGATTGAGATCTTGCTCTTTTTTGCCTCCAAATTTTTGTTTTACTTTTCTTCTCTTAGTTTTGACAACTTTAACTATACTAACCTAATGTTGATTTGATTTGATTTAGTTCAAGATAGCATTCATTAAAATTTAAAAAAATAACAATAATAAAAGTTTGAGGTTTTAAGAGTCCATAAAGTTTGAATGTATCTAATCCAGATTTATATAAATTTAATTTGTTAAAATTCAGGTGTATATAGTTAAAATTTTTATAAATTTTATTGAAATTTATGTGTATATTCAATTAAGATTTTTACTAAACAAGTTTAGTTGTATTAAAAAAGTCACTAGCTTTATGGATTTTTATTAAAAAAAAAAATTAAATAACTTCCTAACTTTTTATAAAATACTGAATCAAAATGATTTGAACAATGAGTAAAAAATCCTTGACAGTTAGTTAATCATTAGTTGATTTTGATCAAAATTGATGCAATAAATTTTGATTTTAGTTCTGTCATATAAAAATTTATGTAACTAATCTTATATTTCATAAATTTTAGCAAAAGTTAACTAATGGTCAACTAATTGTAGGATTTTTTTTTATTGTTGTTTAAACCCCATGATTTGATTAAGTGTTTACGAAAAGATGAGCAAATATTTACAATTCTCTTGATTGTTTACTTGAGTGATGGAATTCAATAAATTTGTGAATCAAAATGTCTATAACAAATCTTGTCGTACTTCTATAGATTTTATAGACAATTCCAACAAAGTCTATATATAATTTATAGAATTCCTGAATTTCACTAAACTCTATCATTTACAAAAACAAATTCATCAAACCCAACAAACTATAGAATGAGTACTCTTCCCTGTATTATTGCATAGCTCATTGATAGATCATCCACTAGCAGTTAGCCAGGGTCAACACCCACAAATCACTATATTAGTCGTAATTAAGCAGCTGGATTTAAGACACTTTTGGAGATTACATCATGTCTAAAAATTCATAATCAAAGTACAATGGACATGACAAAATGCAATCATATGCTTTGCATGACTTGTCCCAACAGTTTACAAGTTGTAATATAAATATACATAGAAATTACACTGATAGTAATTACAAGGTAGTTCATGTCATTTGTTTACTAAGGCGAAAATTTATCATAAGAGCACCCATTAGAGTGAGCAACTCGCCCCCTCTCCTAAGGTATTGAGTATGTTCTTTCCATTCAAAATAGCTTGCAGCGTATGTTAACAGTTCCAACCACACTTCAATTATCACTTTCCATCTTTTATTACAATCTTTCTCACCGTCTTTGAATGCTAAGAAAAATCTTTCAGCAGCCTGCAATACTGAGTAAGAAGTACCGTGTTGTGGTGAAATGTGGGGGGAGCAGCGGTAGACAACCTGGTTATAGGTATGGTGATATCTTAGCTGACCAATTCCTTTGGGGAAAATGGATGGACAAAAAAGCAAAAGATATACCATATAATCTGATAACCATTTCCCAATCTTACAATTTTGATTGAGTTTATTAGCATCACCGCTGAGAGGCTGTAATTCAATTTCATAGCATTTATTAGTAACAATGTGCCACATAATAACTCTCACGTCATAATCTTCGAAAACCAAAAAATCAGCAAACCTGTAATCTCTTAGAGCATACTCGCCTCTCCTGGACAAATATTGATCACGTAATCGTCGAAAATCAAACTCGTCCCTTGCGGTTTGATGCAATTCATAAGCTATTCTTTTTAGATAATTGAATATTGTTTCTTGCAAATCAATATCCACATTTGTCCATGAGAGGTACTGGTACATCCCTAACAATTTCCTTGTACAAAATAACTTCTCAAGTCCTAGGTATGTGCGTTGCCTTTCTTCGCGAACACAACTCATTAAATTGTACTGACCGCTGGATTCTGACCATCTCTTAGTGGTCAAATACGAATGTAAGCAATTTGTAAACCTCTGGAAATTGTCAACTAGAGTCCTTAAAATCGGATTGTTTCTGTCAAATCTCGAACAGATTAACCAAAGTTTTATCCAGTCTGACGATAGAATTATGATGGCAGCATAAGTCTCCAAAACAACAGCACCAACAAGCAACAAATAAGTTACCACGATGTCGATTAGCAAGTAGGAACGCACATCAATGATGATAGAGAAAAGGACTAAAGCAGAATAGAGCAAATGAAGCTGATGGAATGGAGACAAATTCCAAGTGGAGAGTAAACAGTATGAGCCTTCGTATAGAGCACATCATACATGAGTCCTACTTCAGTTGCTACCAATTTAAATGCATCTTCTGCTGACTTTTCTCTGATGATGGAGTAGATGTTTTCTCTATCTTTATCTCTGAAAGGGTAATCCATAACGAGATATCTTAAGTTATCGTATAAAAAGTAGGCTTCAGCAACATTACGATCCTTAGGATTAATGCTATCACTTCTGCGATGAAGTATAACATCAGAATTAACAGGAAATATTCTTTCATAATTGTTGAATTGGGTGCTTGAAGACCAAAGTACCCGAGTCCTCTCTCCATACTTGACAATTCCTGCAATAAATACCGGAATAGCCAGGAAGGTGAGTGCATTGCTACTCCAAAACCTCATAAAGACATGAAACGCCACCCCAACTTCCACGATCAGCACAAGAAAGTGCCTCAACCATAAATCATTATCTTCCATAGAGAAAGCTGTGATATTGTCCGGACCACCAAGGTGCAAGAGAAGGAACGGTGCCCAAAAGGCATGCAGCCGGTTGCTGGCCATGGACGAATCATATTGACTGTTTACCCCGCTACCTGCCATGACACTCAATGCAACTGTTGCCACCCAATCTGCTGCGATATATGCACACCATATGGTTACATTTAGAAGGATCCCAATCCAGCTATGTGGGTTCGTAATCTTTCTCCGGGAACCCAATATGATTAGGATGATCTGCAAAGAAAGGCTGAGTGTAACCAAGCTTCTAATCTCCCACAAGTTCCATAGTTTCTTGAATGTTTCTGAGAAAATCTCCATGTTCTCAGGTCCTCACAGATGATGATGACGATTAGACCGGTAGTGGCTAGCAAGTGATCAAAGTTGAGGAAGCACTTGCATTTCAATTATCATATAAAAATACGAAATGTATAACAATTGGAAAATTTTGGTCAGGACTCTTCTAATTACCTTTGCCTTCGAGTCAATGTTGAGCTGCCATGGTCCTTATTATATACAGCAGAGCCAACAAAAATAAACGTAAAACAATTCCAAGAAATTAGCAAGTCATAAACAATCATCAATCTAAGCATACTTAATTGTAAAATTACTTTGAACAGTATATATATGTTAAACTAGAAAAACAAATTAAAATAAAATAAAAATTTAAAATAAAAACAATTATAGTTCTTATGAATTTATTTTTATTTGTGAATTTTATCATGTAAAATAGTTTATGTAAAAGAAAATAATCTAAGCAGACTTAATTGTAAAACTACTTTTAACAGTATATATCTATGTTAAACTAGAAAAATAAATTAAAATAAAATAAAAATTTAAGATAAAAAAAATTCTAGTTCATATGAGTTTTTTCTATTTGTCAATTTTGTTTGTAAAATAGTTTATGTAAAACAAAAATAATTCACACCAATAATCATAAGTCAATTAAGATCAATTAATTAGATTAAACAATATTATATGTTTTACTTTCATAATGCAGAGAGATATATCTACTTTGCAATAAAGGGAAAGAAGACTTTCCACATAGTTAGTTAATATACACGATGAAATTTAAACTTCAATTACAAATGTGAACAAAAAATATACTAATTGCTTAAACTATAAATTTAAGTGCAATTTACATCTAATTAAACATATTTTATTTTTATTACTCATGATAACCTCTATTAGATGAAATTACTAAATGTATAACAATTGGAAAATTTTGGTAATTAGGACTCTACTAATTAATTAGCTTTGCCTTTTAGTCAATATTGAACTACCATAGTTCCATATGATATACAGAAGAGCCAACAAAAAGAAGGTAAAATAATTCCAAGAAGTGGGGAATTATCAATCTAAGTAGACTTAATTGTAAGACTACTTTTAACAGTACATATATATATATATATATATATATATGTATAAACAAGAATATTATATAAATAACAGGAGAGAAGCACAATAACAAAGACCACGTACCAGGAATTATTGACGTTGATAATTTTTTTGTTCCTCAGACTTCAGCTGGTTGACTTAATTGCTTTTAAGTCATAAAAAAAGGTAAAATTATTCAAAGAAATGAGGAAATCATAAATAATATAATCATCAATCTAAGCAGACTTAATTATATATTTTAGGGAAAATCTCAAAAAATAATTTAACGTATAAGAATATATTTATTTTATAACTCATTATTTCATATTTATCCGAAATACAACTTGATATTAATATAAATATCCAAAATCCCTCCTAGAAGTGTATGAAAGGACAATAATACCTTGACGGTCACGGAATCCGTTAGATTGATATGTTTGATCATTTGACTTCAGGGTAAAAAGGGAAAAGTAATGAAAAATTAATTAAAATAGTATTAATTAAAATATAAAAAATCAAAATAATTAATATTAAATATAACATAAAAAAAAGATATTTTTATTTAAATATATATATATTAGAATATATTTTTTTCTCTTGCCCTCTCTCTCTCCTCTCTACCTGTTCTCTCTCACTACTCTGGCCAATCCCCTTCTCTCTCTTTCTCTATCTCCTGTCGATGATGATGGTGGCGGAGACCTTGACGGCGGTGGTGGAATGGTCTCCACCATTATTGGAGACCACGGTGGTCTCCACCATCTGGGTCTCTAATGGTGGAGACGAGACCGGTCTGCACCATTGGCATAGTTTTAAAATGCGCAAGGCATACCGAGTCGCAAAGGGGTCGTGGAGCCCGAGGCGCAAGGCGCAAGGGGCGCCTTTTTCACGTGAGGCGCAAAAAAAAAACCTTAAAATATTATAAAAACATAAAATTGGAGTCTTATTTATATATGTATATATAATTATAGGGATTTTTTATTTATTTTTCAAGTTAAAAGGTTTAATTGAGTATTTTACCATAGCTTAGGGGTTATTTATAATTTTTATTGATCAATTGGATATTTTATCATAAATTAGGGAGTTGTTTATAATTTTTGGGGTTTAATTAGGTATTTTATCATAAATGAGGGGTTATTTATAACTTTTGCACATATATTTAAGTTGTTGAAATGTGAGAGGATTAGGTTTAGCCGACATTTCTTCCCCATCCCACCCTCACACGTTCCTGTTCCTCACCCTCTGTCTTCACTGTAATTTTCTCCCTCCTCTCTCTCTCCTCTTGTCTTTACTTCTCTCTCTCTCTCTCCTTGTCTCTACTTCCTTTACTCTCTTCATTTTTTCCATTCTTTCTCCTCAATCCTCAACGACCGGAAGAGGCTAATTGGTGGCTGGAAGAGGGCTGGAAGACACAGTCGGCAACTTGGGGTCGGAGGAGAGAGGGAGAGTGGAAGATGAAGAAGCTGAAGTCGGGTGGGGATTGTGATTTTGCAAAGCGCGCCTAGGCGCACCTACCGCCTCATTGCCTAGGCGCGCAAGGCGCACGCCTAATGAACACAGACTCGCCTCAAGTGATGCCAAGCGTCGAAACAGCGCCCTAAGTCGCCTAGCGCCTGGGCGCTCGCCTAGGCACGCCTTTGATAACTATGACCATTGGAGACCTAGGTGGTCTCAAATGGTGGAGACCCGAACTGGGTCTCCATTGGGTCTCCACCATGGAGACCCTCCATTGCCCTTTTTTTATATTATTATTTTTTATTATAGATTTATGTTGCTTTTTTTTTTTTTTTTTTATATGGTGTTTGTTGCTGATTACAGGAGATTGATGATTGTGGGCTTGATGATTGTGGGAGATTGATAAGATATTGAAGGTTGATGATGATTGTGAGTTGTGGAGATTGTGTTTGCTAGTGGTGTTTATTGGTGGTGTTTACTGGTGGACAGACTGGAGATGGTGTTTACTATCCATCTATGATGATGATTAATGATGGAGTTTGCTAAAGGAGATCCAAATTGGTTCTCCTGGATCTCCACTTTTTGTTTTTTATTTTTAATAAATTTTTTATTTTTAAATTTGATTCAATTTTTTATTAAGTTTATTTTTATTTTTATTATATTTTTTAATAAACATCTTAGGGCTAAAAACATCTTTTAGCTTTTCTCAAACTTTTCCGTTAAATTATAACTTTTATGAGATTTTGAATAAAAATGAAACAGTAGATGATCAAAGGACAATGTTTCATACAACAGGTGGTTTTTTAGGATTTTTCCTATATTTTATCATTGCATGAACAAGAATATTATATAATAACAGGAAAGAAGCACAATAGTAAATACATACCAGGAAATATTGATTGTGATAATTCTTGTCTCAGACTTCAGCTGTTTGGCTTAATTGCTTTCAAATCATAAAAGATGGTAAAACAATTCAAAGAAATGGGGAAGTCATAAACAATCATCAATCTAAGCAGACTTAATTGTAAAACTAAACTACATTTAACAGTGTATATATATATGTATATATAAAAGAGCAAATTTTATCATTGCATGAACAAGAATATAAATAAGAGAAAAGAAGCACAATAATAAAGACCACATAACAGGAAATATTGATGGTGACAATTTTGTCCCTCAGACTTCAGTTGGTTGGTTCAATTGCTTTCCAGTTTTGGCACACTTGGAGTCTTAATTATTATTTTTTTATTATGAGAGAGTGTTCTGTATTCTCTCCCCTTCCACCAAGTAACTACATTCTATTCTTTTCCTTTCTTTTCCTTTTTCTCTTTTGAATTCTCTTAACATGTAATTCATGTTACTTATGTTACGAATGATTACTCTTTCAGGAAAATAATACAAAATTTTAAATAAGAAAGAGTTATTTAACAATTTAATTTAGGAAAATTTATAATTGTAGAAAATGTTTAAGTTAATTTAAAAATTTTCGGTTTTAGTTAATAGGTGAAATGACAATTTTACCTTTAAGTCATTAGCTAAACCGTTAAGTGTAACTATGGTCAACCAATGATAGGGTATGTTTGTGTCATTTTTGTCAACAGTTGAATATCATGTTATTTATGTTAAACCCAAGGTTCAGTTTGTGTAATGTTCCCTAAAAATTATAGTTGAGTAATTTGTAAATTACAATAGCATTAGTTATCAATTTTAAAAAGCAATAAGGGATTTTTTTTTTGTTATGGAACTACAATATATTAGTGTGATTTTGAAAAAAAGGCATCGACCTACTAAAATGATTTTTTTCCTTTTATACCATCAATTATCATTAATTATATAGTTTGCAAACAAAGGGAATAGTTTGCAAATAAACGATCATAAATTATCATAATTTACATCTTTTATTTGTAAACTAATCCTTTGTTTGTGCACTATAGTTTATAATAATTGATGTAAAAATAAATAAATAAATAAAACTCATTTTAATAGTTTGATGTCATTCTTCAAACTCACGTTAGTATTAGTGCTAGCCATTAAAAATTTCTCGGTTTTAAAAATGATGCCCTTAAAAATACATTAGCATTTCTTAATTTAAAGAAATTTCTTAGGACCAAAAGAAGAGCCAACAAGAAGAGGTCACAATTAAACAATTCCCAAAGAGGTCATAATTTTAACTACTACAATTTAGTAGACTTCTGACATTACCTTTTACAAATTAATTTGAAAAAGCAAAATTTATCAATGAACACAAGGATACATATAAAAGCAAATTAACTAGTAAAGACCACATACCTGGGGATATATATCATTGGCGATGATATTTCTGTTACTCAGATCACAGCTGATTGGCTTGATTGCTTTGATGCAAGTTTGACATACGCTTGGAGCCTTAATGGTTGTTTGTTATGGGAGAGTACTTCTTTTTTGAACACCTCTTAACGTGTAAACTCATGTTAAGAATGATTATTCTTTTAAGAAACCTATTAATTAGTAATTAATGGCCTTTTTGCGCTTATTTAATTAGAAAAAGTCCTGTATTATGCAAAACTTGAACATGTAAATCAATTCTGGAACCTGAATGCATGGCTAATTAGTATTTTTTTTTTTTTTTTTTTTTAGCATTCTGTATTAAAAAAAAAAAAAAAAAAAAAGTTTGGTGAAGTTAACTTCTTGTGAAAAGCCAGAAAAGTTACCGAATTCTTGGCAAGCAAGGTCGGAATTTATCTTTATCTTTATTTATTATATTATAAGATTTGCACGAAAGATTAATTAAATTAACAATTACTTTTCCTTTTTCATATATATATATATATATATATTCTCTATTCAGGATATCCATAAATTTTATAACCACTCATTATTCCAATAGACTTCATCATAGTGATAGGACGTACTGAAAATATATGGTTCTAATTAGTAGTCTGAAAATAAAAATTTCAAAATATCATTAATATAGAATGATTAGATATATTTATATATATAATTTTATAATGTAAAAATAATATTTTATATTGCAAAAATAATATTATTAAGCACATCACCTCCTAGATTAGGTGGTTTATACACATCTTCATTCACTTTAATGGTAGAGACACTTTATAAAAATGTGAGTAGTTTTTTTTTTTTATAGTAATCTTTTAGAATTATAGAAGTAAATATTCAAACTGCATATATATAGATTATATATATATATATATATATATATATATATTATTTATTATTATATATATGCGTGTATTATAATAATAATAATAGTAAATGATATTATTGAGCATATCTCCTTTTAGATTCGGTGGTAGTACAAATCTCCATTTACTTTAATGGTAGAGATACATTTTATAAAAATGTGAGTAGTTCTTTTATAGTAATCTTTTACAATTTCTTAAAAAAAAAAAAAAAAAAGTAATCTTTTACAATGGTAGAAGTGGGTATTCAAACGACATAAATAATGTCTAATCTTCATAGGTCAGTCTGTGACAAATTCGATATCTCTTTTTAAAAATAATAATAATATCATTAAATTAAATTAAAAGAGCCGCCAAGAACTTCTCCTATTAAGAAAGAGGTTAAGAGGCTGAGCCTGACTTTGAGGAATGTTTTGAAATGTCAATATAAAAATACCATTAAATTAAAAAAAAATCCAAAAAAGAAATATAGACAAAGCATAATTCTCTTATATTATTACAATTGAGAGAATTTTTTTTCTTTTCTTCCAAACATTAAAAGGTGATAAGTTATGAAACTAACAAATAAAAAATATCTTTTAAGTTCTCACATTTTTAAAGATATATTTATGAGCCTTTGTCCATCATTAGACCATGTCTTTCACTCTTCATGCACTTCATGCTAAATTTTACTAAAGTTGTATTAAATTTCTACACTTGTTACTTTTTGTTAATTTAGTTAATGATCATTCGGTTCATGTTAAATAGAACCAATTGATCCTAAGGAGAGAAGAACTATAGGCATGTACATATACATCAACTGGATGCATAAATAGACCTACAATTCAGCGCATCATGCTTGTGTGTTTCCCTTAACCTTGAATGTCAAAATTATGATTGGCTGTAATAAAGATGGTCATGCCAATGTCAATCAAGAGTGGGAAGTCTTTTCAACTTGTTCGAGAGCCCAGATATGAAATTAAAAGATAGCACGGTACCTATACTAATTGAATATAAATATAATTGTTCTTCCTTTAAAATAAACTAACCCTATTAAAATTAGAACGAGAATTGTGAACAACTAAATAAATTTTCTTTTTACATAATTGGTAACTAAATTTATTCTTATTGTTATATTGAATCTGCTCATACGTGACGGAGAGAAGTTTGGTTTATTTATAGTAATAGAATGTATAATTTGCTGACATATTTTTCGATGGGGAATATATATACGTAGGGCACAGACAAACCAATAAGGCAAGAACCCGATGAGAAAAATATGGTGACGATTGAACCAACTCCAGATGAACTTCACGTCATGTCTAATTAGAATTCTACAATTGAATTATGTATTGTTAATTATTGTTGAATGGTGGTCCAATAGATGAAGAAAGAATTTATAATATTTAATTTTCTCAGTGTGTGAAAGCATTGACTTAAACCAGCACAGCCAAATATTAGGACGTTTGATTTTATTGTCGCATCTAGATGTTTGACGAAAACTAGCTAAAAAATAGCTTGTTTCAACAAAGTTAAGAAATTAATAAACGAATAATATCAATATAATTACAGATAAGGACTACTACGGGTTCACAATATAAATAAAAATGATTAAAATCAAGTAATAGAATTTTTAAAAATAATAAAAAAAAAAAAAAAAAAAAAAGGCCCAAGACAAGTAGAATAAAAAACGTGTGAGTTTTAAAACTAACACAAATTTTAAAAAAAAAAAAAAAGGAAAAACAAAAAAACAAAAAAACAAGAAAGAGTAGAGTTTTTTTACATCATTAGTTTCTATATGCTAAAAGAAAGCTTAATTAAAAAAATATTAAAAACGAGTTAATCTAATCTCAACTTAGAGTAAGAGAGAAGAAATTTACGAATAGATAGGTATTGTATTAAATTAATCTTATGGTATGTGGCTTTGAAAGAGATTGATTGATTATATACATCGACTCTTTTAACTCTTTCGATCTTCTTCTTTTGCCATTCAAAACCAGTACTCTCAAGAGACGAAAAACAGAAACTAGAACTTATTCTACTTAAACGTATCATTACAGAGAGATACAAAAACGTACACAACTTAATTTTCCAAAACTCTTTCATGATCTTATTTTGGTTCAAGAGCACTAATGTTGTAGTTTATTCTGCTTGATTTGATTTTTATTTTTTTTTAATACATGTATTTTTCTTTCCAGTTAAGATTGTAACAGAAACGTTATAAATTTCAACAATAATCGTGCACGATTATAAGAAGCTGATTGACTTCCAGTTGTTTCAGTAAACATTTTAGTGTAAATCATCAAAAGGGACTTTAAAAAGGGATTCATTTTCCACAAACACAAACAAAAACACAACTAAATATAAATTAAAACCACCGAGATCCATATGAACTCCGGATCCGGACGACTCCAAATAAACACCACCTACTTTCATGAAATTCTACTGCTTTTGCATCAGACTCCGGACAGTTCTAAAATATAAATTCAAACCATCGGAATCCGTATGAACTCCGGACGAGTCCAAACAAACACCACCTTATTTCATGAAATTTTAAGCATCGAAGAGATGAAAAAGGTCCCATTCTTGCCTTTTATGAGCTTAAATCGCAGGGCTCTTATGATAGGCCCCTATTGCATCAATGTAATTGCTAGAACGCCCGTGAAAACCAACAATGAATCCGTCTTTCAGAGCCATGTCAAAAGGGAAGCCTCTTGCACCACCATAAGGTCCATATGTATTCAAATTTGTATGGAAACACAGAGATTCTATAACATGTTGCTTCAGAAAGGTATTATGAGTCCCACTTATGGACGTCAAGTATTCTTTCGGCCAGTCGATTGTAACCTATAAAAAGTTGTATGGCATTTATTAAAAAAGCATAAAAGACTGACGATACAATTAATCAAAAATTTATAAGACGAAAAGAATACTTACCAGGGAGGCAATTCCGCCTTCACCGCCAAATTTGTCTGAATATTCAGGGTCATCATTTTCATCAACGCTTTTGAAGGACAGTGAATCTATGACCCATCCATAACCAATTATTATCTCAGTAATTGCACCGTTTGGTTTGTAATCCCATTCTGTCCCTCCTTGTCCTCCACATGGTGCAACCTTAGTCGATTCCTCCTTATTGCAAGAACCTCCTTGGCCTCCAATTGGTCCAACCTTAGTAGGATCCTCCTCCTTGCAAGAGCCTGCTTGGCCTCCAGATGGTCTTACCTTCGGTTCCTCCTTATTGCAATTCTGAAAAATAAAAATAAATTAATGAAGGAAATATGTTGAAATTGAAGTTGAAGTTGCAAGCCTAAAAGTGACATGTTTATAATCTAAACAAAGGAAAGCATAGTAACTTTTACCTCATTGTTGTCATTTTGTCCTTCGCCAGACAATTCTGAAAAAGATTTTACATAGACCCCTAATGCATCAAAGAAATTACCCACACGTCCATGAAAACCGACAACAACCCCTCCTTTCATATAAAATCTAAAACGATTGCCTTTCATGGGACCAAAAGGTCCGTATATTCTTTTGTTTGTATAGAAACATAGAGATTCAATGTCGTTGTTGGAAGAACGTGTAGTCCCACTTATTGATACCAAATATTCTTCAGGAAAGTTCAATGGGATAGTCTTCATATCAAACCATGTATATTCATAAAATGGTAGACAGTAGTGAGATAATAATCAAACCTTATAAGATAAAACAGAAGCTTAACAAAGTAATTAGTACTAATGAAAATGAAATAATAATTCTCAAATACACCAAAAGAAAATTCTTGTATCCATACGATAAATAAATTGTTGGAAAGGAAAATAATGAAATTATAAAACAAAGAAATTGAATATACATACCTCTTGCTTTGCAACTTTTGTATCAGATTTTTGTGAATAGATAAATGGATCACTATTTGCATCGGAAGTTTTGAAGGAGATTGACTGGATATAATTTTCATTATAACCAATTTTGATCTGCGTTGCAACTTTTAGCATATAGGTCCATTCCTCCTCCTGCAATGACCTTGACCAACCGCATGGCCCTACCTTAATACATTCTTCCTGGTTGAAAGAACCAACCAGCTGCAACAAATAATAAATGTCAGAAATTATTATACATTAGTCAGTTTCATCTTGAACATAATCGAATTCATGCATTTCTTTTAACCAAGTTGTTTTTTTCAAAAATACAGAAGATTATATGATCTCATGAGTTGCCCATAGATTAGTCATCCACTATCAAAATCACGTAAATAAAAAGAAAATAATTCAATGAGATATCATAAAATATATATATTTATATATTTTTTCGAACTAATTATACCGAAGAACTTGAAATGAGTTTTTTCACATTATCAATATTCGCGAGCTATACTTCATAAACATTGATGGGGCTTCGGTGTTAGTTTGAAAACTCACTTTTTTCTAATGGTAGGATAAAAAAGGACTCCAATATATAAATAAACAAGAGGATTAATGGATCATATAAAAGAAATCACATAAAGGTAACCTTGGTTTTGGGGGTCACAACTTTTACTCCGCTTGAAGGACCGAACAAGTCTCCAAAATGCTTGACATAGACTCCTAGACCTCCAGAAATACGGCCACCCAAATCATCTTTTGGAGTTTCACGACCATAAAAACCAACAATCACTCTGCCAGTTAAAGGGAATTCAAACGAACCATTTGCCCTACTGGTTGTCTGAAATGGTCCGTATTTTCGTTTATTTGTTTGAAAATATATGTTTGTTATATAAAAATCAGAATGGGATACACTGTTCCAAGTCCCACCGCCTAACGATGTAAGGTATTCTTGTGGCCAGTCAAGCGTAATCTACGAAAAAGTTACATCGAAAAAAAAAAAGAAAGAAAGAAGAGAATTAGAAGATAATGATAATAAATTGAATACGTGTTCATTTTGAAACTAGTGAATTAAATACTTTACCTTAAACACATTGGTATCAGTATTATATGAGCCAAATGAATCAGAATACTCAATATGGCCATTTTCGTCAACGCTTTGAAAGACTAATGATCCAATGACATACGAGTTCATATTGATCATTATCCCTGTGATTGCACCATTTGCTTTATAGCTCCATTCATTTCCTCTCCGGTCATTCTTGAGCCCTATTTGAAATGCTTCGAGTCCACCATGAGAACGTTCGTAGTTATATGAAGCCTGTTCAGCCATTTGATTAATTTTGGATGATGAAGTTAAAAGAAAGAAGAGAAGCCTGGTTTTCTTAGATATGTGTCCATATGTCTTTCTGGTATAGCATATATACAGCCAGCACAGGAGCCCCCACTTGATTATATTTTAATCATGGCTTTGTTCAACTACCCAACTTTTGGAAATTAAATTATTAGGCATTGATATAATAATATTTCTATTGGCTTATTAAAGAATGACTTGTGCAATAATATCTCTATTGACTTATTAAAGAAAGACTTGCTATAAACTAATTAGTATTAATCAGGTTATTAACTTCATGCAATAATGTTTCTATTGGCTTATTAAAGAAAGACTTGCGGAAGTCTAAATCATAATTTCATTAATTTATTAGGTCAAGTGTGAACAATAGAAAAAGAAGGGAAAATCCACTTGCCAATGACGTTCCAGTTATGAAAAACATAATTAATTAGTGGGTAATGCTAATATATATATATAAGATTTGAATAGTTTTATATAGATACATTCGTGATGTGGTGATGTTTGACATATTGCTAAATTGAATGAACACTTTATACTCTTAAATCATATAGAATAATGATTAAAGTGATTTGGTGGTGCTTATTCAAAATTCGACATGTCAAAGTACATGTAAAAGTAAGAAAAATTGAATTACAATGACAAGAAAACTACATATTTCATAAACGAACATGATCATCTAATTTATATCTAATAGTTTATTTCCAAGTTAAATGACATGGTGCACTCATTTGATGTAGGAAGGGCATCAATATGTACAAACTACCCCTAATAATTTAATTTCAACAAATTACCAAAATCTAAAAATCCAAAAGATAGGTAATTGAAGACTAACACAAAGAACAAAGTCACTGTTAAAATATAATCAAATTGGCATTCAATTAGTAAATTAACTAATTAGTGATTAATTGAAAGCCATCAACTTGATTTTGCAATTTCATTTTTCAAATCCATCTTGATTATATCAATTCTAATACTTTAACCATGATTTATTTCTTTAAGATACCTTAACTACTTAATTTTTGAATTTCAACATTTAGCGTTGGCAATCAACTATAAGACATTGATATTGATTTTATAGAAACTGCAATTAAGAATTAATCTCATCATATTGCCAAAAACCGAAACCCTAATTTTAATAAATGTTTCAATATTCACATTAGATAACAACTAGTTTTTATAACAATATAATATTTTAGTAAATAAAAAAGTAAGTAATATTAATAATAATAAAAAAAAAAAAAAAGACACTTAGAAGTAAATTAGTTCTTTCAAAAGGGTGCTGATCGTGACCTATATATATGATTACACATCTATTTTATTAGTATACTATTATATTAAATTTAAAAATTAAACCATCATTATTAACATCAATAGTATCCTTATTTTACATTTGTACCCTCTGATTTTTCTCTTCATTTACATTTTGTCAAACAACTATGTGTGTGTGTGTATATATATATATATATATATTTCTTTTACATCAAACAAATCTCGATTCTTCATGGGCTTGACAACTTGGCAAAAATAGTTTATTATTAGAAGACGTGTCATTACCTTTATCATGGCTTGGAAAAATTGTCTAATATGGTTTGCTTCACCTATTATCTCCATTGAATGGTAGTGTTGTTTTAGTCCTTTGTGCTCCAAGATATATCCCGATCTGTCAAAAGCACAATCGATACCTAGTCTAAATATCAACTCCATAATTAAAAGATAACAATTTCGACAATAAAAGGATAAAACTTAACCACACAAGTTTGTAAAATGCATTCAGTAAGAATGAAACCTCCATCACCTTGAAGAATGCGTAGGTACACCACAGCCTTTACTAAAAGGTGATGTACGAATACTTCAATCATATTGAAAGAAAGCATCACTAGAATAAAAAATGTAAGGCCAATTAACCACAACACCTTCATTGATAATCATTCCAATACTATTATACATTATTCTTTGATACCAAAAAAATGAATGAATTTAACCTACATTATCAAGCTTAGCTAGCTATTGTCATTTATCAGTTATGATATACAGTTTCGTTTCTGTACAAAATCCATCCCAGTCCTGGCCTCACCCTATATTACATTTTCTCTCTTCCTACATTGCCATGTAAATCACCTTATCGTATCTTCCTACTCGATCTCATAACGAACATTGGTTTAAGCTCTTACAAGTAACAGGAGTAACATGGTGCCACCAAAGCCCTTGAATTAAAATTCGATTTATTCCTTTGTGTACTGCATAAGCTCAAACCACTG
The DNA here is from genome assembly GCA_019925255.1 of Litchi chinensis. Classification (NCBI taxonomy): domain Eukaryota; kingdom Viridiplantae; phylum Streptophyta; class Magnoliopsida; order Sapindales; family Sapindaceae; genus Litchi; species Litchi chinensis. The sequence continues at coordinate 3,347,470 of CM034464.1, read as the reverse complement.
CAACCGGGAAAGTTAAAGACACTGAAACTTTTAGTATGAACTATGAAATGAATCCAAAAGAAGGTAAAAGAGGTTCCATTGAACAAATAAAATTTACCTGTCTTAGTAGATCAGCAAGAGTCCTAGGAAGAGCCTCAATGTTCCTTAAAACAATGTAGTATGGGAAGGGAAACGAATCTAGATACTTGGAGACCTTGATCTCTTTACCTTGAAATGATAGTTCCTGGAGGCCAAATCGACATGTTATAAGTACGACATTTGAGGTATAAATAAACCGTCTATAAAATAAAATGGTTTAGCTACCTCACCCAATCATTAATCTTACTCATCAATTGGAGCTCTTGGATTGGTTTCAGTAACCACCCTTACAATCAATCCAAGAGCTTTGACTGATGGATAAAGTTAACGGTTCGGTAAGGTAGTCAAATCTAAAATAAAAATATGTATATATATGATTAAAAGAATGATCACCTTGAGGTCCAGGATTGATTCTTGGGGACTATCCAGAAGCAGAAATGCAACCATTCGCTTCTTCGCTAGGAGATCCCTAACCCAACGCTTCAAGTTCTCCTGCATTAATTTGATCGAACGTGTAAATGAATAGATTACTAAGAAGCTATCTTTTATCATCTATCGTTGAGAATAAAGAGGTACCTTCTCATGGAAACGTCCATCCCCAATAATTAAAACAAGCTGCTGCAAGGGATTTTGTCCAGAAGGAAGTCGGGCTTTGCCAACAGCAACATCCAACATGTTGTTCAGGAACTTCAACAGATCAACAACTGGTTCATCTGCGATCGTGTTCTCTTGCCTGAATGTCAAGCCAGATATCATCTGCTAGCATAAACAAATGCTGAAAGATCAATAATATAATCTTAACAGACATAAGAGAGGAAATTATGCCAGAGGGAATCTATAGAATGATGCGTAACACATGAAGCTAAATGCAAAGACTAGACATAAGAAAACATGTAATATCAGAAAACAAACCTTGATGCCAGCCATTCCAGTGAAGGGTTGATCAAAATCATGTAGAGATCTGATGTTGCCCTTCTTTCCAAAGCTCACAACAGATAAGTTTCCCATTTCCAGTTGCGACATGGCTCGACATACAGTCACCAATGCTTCGATTGCGACATCCCCACAACCACTCTCAGACATACTACGAGAATCATCCACAGCTATAACAACTTGGTAATCACGTTTGTTAGGTCTGGTTCGCCTTAACCAAATTTTGTCCTTTCGGTAATGACTCGCTATGTAGGGAATTACCTAAACAATTATCCAAGCATAAGAAACATTGTTAGAAATAAGGTTGAGCATATCAAAATAGAGTTAAGATTTGAAGGTGTAAAACCCTTAAAATTTACTGTGTTATACCTTTTTCATGTTAATCCTTTTACCAGTCTTATAGTCCCCTTGGAGCTTGCTGGCTAGAGTAGGTTCCATAACAAGACGCAACTGTTCAGCCAACTCCTGAGACAACCTTGTCGTTTGCAATTCATATCTTCTCCAAAGAGCACTAGCATCATCCCTCAAATCATCAGAAACCTCGTCAAGTTCTAGGGCAATTCTATGCTCATCATCACTTGCAGAGAGTTTGCTGAGCTGATGTATCTCTTCAGTCAAGTAATTTTTCTTTACAGAGATCAGACTCTCAGACACACCTGCTTGAGCGCCAACATCATCTCTGTGAACTTCTGGAGAACCATTCATAGGTGAGTTATTTGGATCTGAAATCTGCATCTGCTGCTCCAGCTTATGTTTGAGTATTGAGGCATGATGTTCAATCTGGTGTGATTCAGACGTTTTTTTATCAATCTCCATCTCAGTGGCATCCTTTCTAACTGCTGCAAGACTATCAACGTCAGGTCTACTACCATTTACCTCGGTGTCTATCTGCTCAGCTGTAGCAGGACCTAATGCCTGAGCTGTTCCCTTTTCATATTCAGAAACATAACCATATTCATCTGCATTCTCGTCCTCAACCTCACCCTGTGTCTCTGTGTTATCCGCTTGAAGATCAACAGACACATTGACTCGTTCTTTCCACTCCTCAAGTGCATCTCCGACATTCCTGTAAGGGTTTGCTTGGCTTTTCTGAACAGCTGAAGGTTTCTGTTCAGGCAATTGACTTCCAGGCTGATCAGTGAGCTTCCCACTACTTGATGAGCCAGCAACCATGATATCCATCTGAGATGCATCACTGGAAGGTAAGCTACTAGGAACAACATCATCATTCATGCCATCGCTATTCGACCAGTTTGCCTCTGGTGCAACATTTTTCAAATTTGAAGCCCAAGAGCCACCACTTGGTTTCATAGCAGATTCAGGATTAGGCGCTTGATCATTAGGAATTCCTGCTTCAAAAACATCTTTCCTCAGATCCATCAAATTCATTTCTTTATTATCTTCAGACTCCCTATTCAAGTCATCCTTTTCAGAAGCCCCTCCTGCTTGTTCATTCTCTGCCTCTTCCATAGTTACATCAACAGGATTGGTATTCACCTCTTCAATGTTCCCATTCTCAGCATATTCATCATCTTCTTCATGACCCACTTCTTCCTTAGTATCCATGCCTTCATTTTCAAGCTCTTCCAGACCCTCTTCTTCCTTGTTATCTGTACCATCCTTTTCATCCATGTCAATATCTTCTTCAACATTTTGATTTGATTCATCAAGGTTCAGTCCAGTTGGATCCGCAAAGGCTTCATCCTTATCCATGTTCAAGTCCTCTGCATTCTCTGCATCACCAAGATCATCCTGGTCCCCATCCTCATCTCTTTGTCCATCATTTTCATCAAAATCAAGCTCTCCAGGTTCATCAGCCATTGCAGAATCTTCTTTTGCTCTAAGCTCCCTAGAACTTTCATCCTTATCTTTAACGGCCGGCCCTGATTCATACTTCTCCTTTTCTGTGCTTGGATTTTCTTCTTCTTCCTTATTCCAAAGCTTTTCATCAATGACTTCATTATCCGCTCCAGTTTCTCCCATTGCAGACTCCAGTTGCTCATCCTCACCATCTTTATCATCATCATCATCATCCTCTCCACCGGAATCCTCACTAACACTAAATGTATCAGCTGCGAAGTCCTGCTCCATCTCAATACCTTTATCATCTTTACTTGGCACTTTATCTGAAGCATCTTGCTCTTCACCTTCCTGCTGCATCATTGACAAGTAAAGTTGAGAACACGTATTCAAGTAACAGGTAAGAGTCAAAACCCACATAAAAATATAATCCAATCAAAACTTGTTCAGTGACAATACCTTTTCACCAGTTCCAAGCAGTTGATCTTCATCATTTATTTGATCACTGATATCTTTCATTCCTGCACCCTCTCCCATTCCTGTTCCACTTGCATCTTGGTCATGACTAGAGTCATCTTCCTGCTCTTTATCAGAGACACCAAATCCTTTGGAATATAATGAAGCTAAGATATTTGCAAGTGCATGAGTCATTATAGACATCTGCGAGACAATATTTTAATATTTGGATTAGAATCTCAGTTTATTATTTGAATGCAAAATCAATACGAAAAATATTTGAATTAAACACCCTTGCAGGAAGTGAGTGCTCGATGTCTTTTGTTAGTACACCAACATGCAGAAAAAGAAATGATATAAAAAAAGCTTAACAATGCTTGAATATTAGAGGAAATGGTCGTACAGTTTTGTGCAGAGCTAGCAAATCCTGCAGGAAGCTATTACCAAAGCTCAGGACTAGGTCCAAAAGTGTATGGAGATACTGATAATATGCTCCAATTTGGAAAAAGAGATTGGGAGTTCTACAACCAGAATTGTTCACCAATTTCTCCTGAACAAATACACAACGTTAGATAACTAGAAAATGAACATTATATTAAGTCACAAGAAATTCTGACAAAAATATATCAACTTCATATCTTACCGCATAAGTAATTGTTTCAAGAAGCTGCTCTTCTAGTTGGTTAAAACTCAAATTCCCTACAGATGATTTAAATATGGACTCCCATGAAGTAACACTCCCCAATGACTCCTCAGAAACAGCATGGCCATTACTTAATGACCCCCCCAGATTTCGCAGCATATCCAAAATATTTTCACATGTTCTCATGAGGGATCCACCAAGCAGGGATTCAAATTCCGAATGACTCCCATTGTAATAACTAGTATGACCACACGGATTTGTTGAGTGGTTTCCTGCTTCTATTGCTAAATTGAACTGTTCAGCCATCAGTTTGCCCTGCGTAGATTTAAAAAATTACTTTGGAATTTACTACCAAACGCTAGCATTAATGTGCATTCCAATTTATTCAAGTCCCATTGACTTTTTCATTTAGCAGAACATATAAGACGTTAGTCCTACAAAATTCATTTTGACTGACTATAATATACCAAACTCTCCTAGGAAGTACTAAATCAGCAACCAACACAATCATAAAATCATGGATACCTTTGTTAATAAATCATCCAGGTGACTGAAAAGGGTTGCTATGACTGAGCTTCTGTCCAAATCATGCTTTCGGAAAGTAGAGAAATGCTCCTCAAACTCATTAATAACCTGAAAATTTTCAATTACCAACAGCTCAACTTGTTTTGAAATAACACGATGAGAAAAGGAGCCATTCATGACTGCTATAGCTCTACTGGTGCCAAGAAGATAGTTATCCAACAATTCCTGCAACAGAGTTACTACGAAAGTAAGCAAACAGCTACCAGGACATTCAAATGACAACCAGTTGAATGCATGATGTGCACCTTGGATTTCTGTATAGCAGGAGCGAATCTCTCAATGAAAGCAAGAACCTTTTGTACGGTAGATCTCACACTTTGACAAGTGTCATTATTATGAGTCTTTTCAACAGTTCTCAGCAACAATGACTCCTCCATCAACAAGGTATGCAAACTATCCAATAGTTGCTGCACAATCATTGAAAAATAAAAATAAATCTAGTCTCAAGCTTTGAAAAAGATAAAACAGACAATAAATGGAGAAAGTCTTAGTTGAAAAATTACCTTTTGCTGCCAAATACACTCAATGCTAACATGTTGACTTTGAGCATAAGACCACTCATTACCATTTCTTCCAGAATTGGAGCAACTTGAATACAAACTTGCAGAGGCAGATGCCAACTCATGTAAGCACTTCAAATTGTTAGCAAAATCATAGGCTGCATCCCGTTGCATCTGTTGTATGACTATGAGATGGTTGAGAAAAGAGATTGACCTATCAATCTGCATAAAACAATAATGGAAAATTAGCTTAACAAAAAGATCAGAATTAATTGCTTGACTTCAAAATTACAGGCTGTTATTATATTTAAATGAAGGCAACAGTTGCTGAGTTACTAAATACATGTTCAATGGCTCAATAATCTCAAATGCAACTATTCTATTGTCTACATGATCTACCTGCTCAGCTGTGAAATCGCCATGGTGTTTCAGGCAAATCTGTTGCAGAAGCTGAACTGATGCCAAGCTTTTGAAGTAGAATTCATTAGCTGCTTTCCATTCAGTGTCCAATGTTCCATCTAGTGAATCCTGAAATTCACTGGGAGCAGCAGCTGTAGCAGCTGTATGAGACAGTCTACTACGTGTCAGCAGTAGATGCTGAGCATCATAAGAAGGCTGAAGGAACAACCAGCTTGAGTGATTGGATATCTATTATGTGAAGACCATCAAGAAGAAAAATGACAATTAGTTTATATAATTGATAATCACAAACACAACTACATAATTAAATCGACAAAGGATGCTTGCTACCTTCATAATTTCAAACTTGTGTTTATGCAACCCACTGTTTTCCAACAGCTTTAGAAGGTCAGACAAAGCCCTCTTTTTTCCTACGCTTTTGTTCATGTCCATCCAGAGATGACCACTGTCCATTGTAGTCTTACATATATTTTCAACTGTTTGCCACAATGCCTTCCATTCTTCTGGATATGACTCATACTCAGACAGGGATGTCAACACCTGCTTAGTGTTGTTTAAAATTTCTGCAAAAATTACAAGTATTTAAACTCTTTGAAATTTACAAAGTAATATAAAAGTAAATCCAACACAAAGTAAACATAAAAGCTAGGAATAACCTTTAGCATCAAGAAAGCCTAACTCTGGTGCCCTTCCAAGGTGCAAGGTTTGTAGAGAATCAGTCACTTTCTTTCTCCAATTGCTGTACCATATAGGCCTAAACAGCAAACAATAAATATAAGTTCAGAAAGCAGGTCATCATGGAAGTCTACAGGAAAAAAAGGTTAAGTGAATAAACTAGTTTACCTCTCTTTATCACTGAACTGTGCTAGGTCTAAAACAGCTTTCAACAAACCCACACTCTTGCCTGAGATCTCACTGGGGGCTTTTGAACTTTGTAGAGACACGGTTTTGAAACCCTTGTGCACCATTTCATGGTTAAAAATAAGTATTGCAGGTTGTTGCAGCATCTCCTGTTACACGAACAAGTGACAAAGCATATTGTTAGTGCCAAGTGGATGCACAGTAGCTGACATAGTAAGCATCTCAGATGGTAAGAGAACAGAAATACCAAAAATTCTCTATAGCTGGGGAATATGAACAATGATGGCAACATTAGCTCTATCGACAATTTAAGGGAAGGACAAGGACACTAAGATAACAACCCTAACTTTACTTTGAGCTTCCTCAACAACCATAACCACAATTCAATGGTGCACATGCACAATCAGTTAAAAAACTATGACCAGATCTCACAGCATTATTGGATACAATGTGGATTCACCTTTGAAAAAGATGTGTATTTCACTACTAATTCATTCGCCGTTGTCATATGACTCATATTCACACATCCTATGTCTACAATTCTCAATGACCAAAGCAAAAGATTATGTACCACTGTTCAGTATTTTATTAAGTATGCATCAGTCATGTAGACACAGAAGAAAGAGCTTATAGCAACTACAAAAGCAAATGGCATTTAATAGGTAATGTTTTATACATGCATCTGAAAATTATATGACATTTTGAGGTTGTGTTGATAATTCCCTTCTAGGTATATTCCTATTAAATTCATAGTCATGCAAAGCTTCCTTGACATTTCTGTAATCTAATTTATGCCCTCCAGTAATATCGACACGCGGTGGAAATGCTACACGAGGAAAAAGTAATTTACCAAATCTATAAAACTTGAATCCTATCAATGCCTTAATAACATAAATTCATTTAATAAAATTTTGAAATTTTCTCCAAACCCAAACAATACGTTAGAGGAAAAAAAATAAACAGAATACTACCACAAGAAATTGATATACTAAACTTCACTTACCGTATACTTCTGCACTAGCTTCCTGATCTTCTGCCTGATACGTTTCAGATTATCTATAGGCATCAAACGCTCCCACCGACACAGCTTCAAAACATCCTTCACTTCAGCCTCAATATTTCTGCGACTAGTCCCTATATGCTCCATTATTCTGAATAAACAATATGATAAGCATTAAGCACTTCTAAACCAGCATCCAAATATTCAGAAAATTGATTGTTGACAGCAAACTCACAATGGCAAGAATTGCACATAGAATCCAAATACATTGTACAGAATCTTCAGGTTTTCTTCCTGCCAGGGACTGCATGATTAACAAAGAATTAGAAAATTCTGAAATATATGTTCATAAATTTGAAATTAACCCAAAAAAATAAAATAAAATAAAATAAAATAATAAAACTATGGTAGCAGCTCTCAAGATCATGCAAATAAAAGGACAGACTATCTATTGAGAAGCATTAAATTTAAGTGAAAAGATAATTTCCCTGAAAACAATAAGAAAAAACTAACTAGTTAAATCTACTTAATATCATTTCATTTTTTGAGAAATCCAATTAAAAAAGATCCAGTGGTCAGCATGTCACCTTGAATAGGTTCCCAGGGATCTGCCAATCACAAATTGACCAAGAAAGGCATAAAGAAGGAGGAGTCGTTTCCTAAATTCACCAATACTGGATGTTTGAATGAACTCCTCCAAACTGCAATATCCACTTCCTTTTGAGTTAGAATATACGAAACTCAACAAATTCACAAAGCAAATTGCGATTGAAATTCAGGCGAATAGATTAGCACATGCCTTTGACTAGTAGATTGATCATATCCACCACTATCACCAGTACGCTTATGTCGAAGAACTGAATATAGTGGAAACCACAGCTGCAACACAATGATATAAATTGTAACATGTAGAGAAAAATGTTTTCAATGAAAGAAAGATATAGAAGCCAAAAATATTCCCTTGAAGGATCTTGTTTTTCCAGTTTGATGATATCATATTATAGTATGCCTTAATACGCAAAAACAGCAATGCTATTTGTATAGTTTATGATCCTCTGAAAAGTTTCTTCGTTTATCTTGTTCTTTTTTATCACTTCTTTTTTCTTTTCTTTTTTTTTTTTTTTTAAGGTTATTTATTCAAAAAAGTTTCAAAAGAAAAGGTGTGGATGCATGTTAAATCACACTATATGAGTTTCTTCCACCAATACTATTTCTTAAAGCAGAAGACACTTGTCCCACATTCAAGGCCAATGGACATGCACATGGAACAAGTAAAACTCAATGCAAGTGAAAGTTAGACAGGTGAAGATTTTTGTAAAAGTTACTTCTTTGTTAAAATGATTCTGGTATTATGTTTAGTTATAGCAAAACCAAAAACCTTGAAACCTAAAGTTATAGCAGCTGTCAGCCTGTCACTTTTAATTGTACATAGATGATCATTTCCCTCAAACATCATTTATTTGAAAAAATTTATACTTCAAAGTTTCAAAGTGCTATTACCTTCCCAGCATTACTTTCATACTGATCATGCACCTCATCTAGCAACACCGGCCAGGATTCAAACTCCATCTTTTGCCACGAACACACCAGAGCGGTAATCGGTTCCAGCAAATCTAAAACCCAGAATTGAATGAACAGACATGTTAAAAAACAACAGAGGAAAATTATATATATTTAAAAAAAGGATATCCAAATTACCAGAAAGAGGAAATTTTGAGCCATTTTCCTGTAGCATCTGCACCCTGGTAAGTAAAATTTGCAACCCTGAAAGAGGCTACACCAAAAAACAAAAGAAAAAAAACCCACAAACCTCAGCCTTCTGAAAAATAGTAATATGAGGTATCGTTGTAAGTATTGAATGAGAACAAGTCTTCCAACTAGTTAGAGTGTGATCCATCCCATTAAAGTCAAATCTTTCTTTCTAATATTATCTACTCAAAGTAGCATGTAAATAGGAAAAATTATCAACACTCAGTACCTTCACTACAGGAGTTGCCAAAGGAAAAGCCAGTAGCATTTCAATCAAATCCGAGATCCTCTGCAAACCAGGGTGATCTTCCCACTCAGTCAGAAGTGTACGAAGCCGCTGTTTAAGACTTGAAAGTGCCTTCACCATTTTTGCTATCACAGGAGCATTTGAATCCTACGTAAGTGGTAATAAAGGTTTCATGAGTGGTGATAAGGGAAAAGAAATGGTTAGAATACAGAGAAATTAAAACTACAGTGATGAGATGATAAGCTTGCAATACCTTATAAAAATTGTATTTGCGAGCTGAGTTATGAGATGACGCAAACTTCTGTTCATGCTCCCAGCAAAGGCGTAGCAATGACTCTGGTGCAAGTTTGGTGTCTAAAGTGCAAGAAAATAGACCTCCAAAACCTGCAAGAAATACAGAGGATAAATAGTCTCTTTCAGTTTACAAACAAGAATTGTTTGATCTAAAAAAATCCAATTATCACCTTTTAGCATTTCTACTCCCAGTGTATAAGAGTCATTGAAAGAAAGCAATCTGTCTGCATCAGAGAGTTGAAACTGCCCAGGCTGCAGGTGAGAACAAACAATGGATTTTTACAGGAACTCACTAAAGAATAATCTTTTTGAATACATGGATTTTTACTTTAAAAACACACAAATAAAAAGAGAGATATTTTTGTATATTAAATTGAAAAAGAGAGAGAGAGAGAGAGAGAGAGAGAGAGATTTGCATTGTTCAAAAAATTAAGCTGTCCGACACACAGAACCACAACTATGCAAGTATACATATTCATAAATTTTGAGAAAAGAGAAATTAATCCCATGCTATTTTTCATTTTCAGCCATGACAGTTATGATGCACTGCAAATAATCATAGATAGTCCAGGGATATATCATTCAAGAGAACTTTTATGCAAAACTATAGCATCTTCCACAGTCACTATGATATTTTAACAACAATACAAGCATCTAGACTAGTACTTTTACAAAGAAAGTAATGATTCATGCAGCTTATTGATCGGGAAAAAATAAGAGAAAACAGGATGCAAAGTTAAGTACTATAATGGACTTGCAAAGTTATAAAAAGTTGTCTTCTACTTAAATAAACACTTAACCATATGCCAGTAAATATCCAAAGCCAACTTACATTCACGACAAGATCTGTAGACCCAAATAATTGATTGTGAATATGAACCATGTTGTTCAGAATAGATTCTTGCATGAGGTTCCATTCTTCCTCCAAACTTTCATGTTCATTACTATCTTCCACCTGAATGTATTACACGTATGTTTAAACATATATCAGAGTGACAAAAACAAAATACACATATAACCACAATTGATTTGTTAAATAATAGTAGAAGCATCACCTTTTCAGTTAACTCTTCTTCCAAGAGGAACTCCTGCCATTCCATAGTATCATTTGACTTATCCTCAAAAACTCTATCAATTGTAAAGGCACGAGGCCTAAATTTGTATTGCTGAGAATCCTGATCTTCTTTGGACTTTGTTTGATCTTTCATATTCACCCAAATGCTTGCAAACTCACAGAAAATTCTATCCAATAGCTGACCCAGAACATATATTGTCATATCAGAAACCAATGGTGCTTAAGTACTAATTCATGTATGAGCATAGGACATAATCTAACCATGAAAGACGCCTTATCCACAAGTCGCGAAGTAGCTACGAAATGTGCAACACGCATAAGAGCATTTTGATGAATGGTAGCTCTAAGTTGCAAGGCAGAACCCTCCTACAGTGGGGAGGCATTTTAAGGGAAAAAATAGTTAGATTTTCATCAGGAATAACAAATAAAGAGGATACAAATATCAACAATAATAAAGATGATATGAAAGTGAGAACTTTCAAATTGACAAACTCAATCTATCACAATCATAATCGCAAATGAACTCATTCAAAAGCAAATTACTTTTGAAGCATCTACATCACTTGAAAAGATGACCAGCTTTTCCAGCAAACTTATATCCATTGCCCAAAGATCCAAAGGAAAATCTACTTGATGTGACTTATGCTCAGACAGCCTGCTTTGGAGGTTAACCAAAACCGCATCATATCTGTAGAGTCTAGGGAATCTCATAAGTGAATAAATTGAATCCTGCCAGAGTCTCCAAGTCAGCCATATAGATCGAATAAAGATAATGTACAGCCTAAAGTTAACTTCTAGATAGAAAATGGTAAAAATGATGAAAAATCTTAGCTTGAAAATGGTAAAAATAATAAAAAATCTAACATACCATGACTTTATCTATATTATCCTCCTCAACCTTGTTCAGAAATTCCTTTTGCAGGATGCTTGACAACACTATGGATAAGCCCAGTTTCATTTCATATACTGCAACTTGAACTGGTTGAGTTATATCAATATACTCGATGTATTCTAGTGACAATCGATCAATAAAACAGGATGCAGTTTCCTGAAAAGTCAAGATGGATTATGATTTTAAAATGGATAGATTTTAAATGACAAAATACATTCAACAAAGAGTTGTGTCTACTAATGACATTAGACATACCTGCCAGTTGTTTATTCGCTCAACAGCCTGTTGCAAGTCCATGACTGCAATATTGCTCACCAAATTCAATGCAGAATTAATGAGTTCAAGAAACTCATCACATTCATTTTTCAACGCCTTGAATTTCAGCGGATCAGGGCGGAACACAATCTGTAAGCAAGAAAAAACATTGATTAGACAAACAGGAAAGATGATCTAAGGAGCTATTAAGATTGAAATCCACAATAAGAATGAAAGATAACAAAAGGTAAATGCAGATAATAGTATTCAGCAAGAAATTCTCCTACTTGAAAGAAAAGGTTAAAAAAAAATAATAAATAATCAGGAATGAAACAGAGCAATTGTAAATTAAATGAAGAGTGAAGTATAGGGCCACCACTAATTTCCAGTACATAAACCTGAACTGAAAAAAAAATATATATATATATATGTAGCAGCACAAGAGACATGAAAGATTACAAGAAATATACTGATATCAGATTTATTTAAAACTGCTACTCAAGAGGCATAAGCAAAATTTTATTTATAAGAAACAACAACATTTCGTTAGTTATAAAACTATATACAAAGAAAGTGTGTATTAAAACTTCAATAGATTTTAGTGTTCTTTGTTTTCTCATAAGAAGCACTAACAAATTTACAAGCATACGAAAATAGTTTAAAATGACAGGAGAATTGCATCAATAACTGAGAACAGAGTATCTGATGCTGACTAGATGACAAGGGGAAATAGGGTATAACAGAGTAGAATGGAAAAGTAAAAATCAAAATTTATTATTTTTATGCATATGAAACCCGGAATTTAATAGATTATTTTGACCATTTAGGTCGAACAAGGTGAAAAGAAAACATGCATTATCAAAATGAAACACACACTTTAGAAGGAAAACTTAAGTCAAACTTCTTAAACCTTTCTTTGCAGCTTCTTTCGCTCAGCTTCAAGCTTCAGCAGTGCAGCTGCTCTTTTCTTATCAGCTTCTCTTGAAGAATACCAACCTGCCAGATATTCACATTCTTGTCGCACCTATAAACAAGAATGCAGTAAAAGTTAAGATAGAATCCTAGTAAACAGAAAACTTACGATTACGAGATTTACACTCATGTTTTCATTAACCTCAATTAGAGGCCCATGGGCTAGGAAGAGGGCTTGACACATTTAAACGAATTTATCCATTAAAAAGAATGTCCAAAAGAACATAAATGAGAATGCATTCTGCAACATCGCAAGATGTCCAAAAGAACATAAATGAGAATGCATTCTGCAACATCGCGAGGTTATACACAAGGCAAAACTCAAAAATCGCATTGAGCACCATATGCAAAATCAAGATTACATAAAAACCGAAAAAGTGCAACACGATAAAATAAATGAGCAGATACAAGTTTAACAGAACCAAAAAGCCCAATTGATCTTAAGGTGGACAAAGATTACTATAGAACACTAATATCTTATCCTGGCATCAGAAACCACATGACTCAAACAAATGATCAAGAAAAAGAAACATATACATGAAGAAAGAAACCTTAATTTCAAGTTCAAGCGATAGAATCTTTTCTTCCAACTGCGAACACTTCCACATGTCTTTTGTAGCAGGATCCAAATCATCACAGACAAGCAAAAGATGAAACCGTAAACCCCCAACCAGTAGCCACACAAAACCAAGATTGGAGTGGAAACCTACTACCATAAAACAGAATAAAGAACAAAGTTGAGTCAACACATCTCAAGTGAAACATAAAACATCACTCTCATGTTCAGATGAACTCATAACAACAAAATAAAAAATAGACACATAGTCACCAGTTGAAGAACAGGAAAAATAGAGTTCTCTAAGCAGTGGATCGACATATAAGTGCACCAAGGACTTCAACTTTTGATGGCTTGATGATGCAATAAGTGAGCTCAAAAGATTAATGTTCTCTTGCTGCCATGAAGGAAGATATTTTAGAATGTTGAACAATGCTAATTATGTTAAACTTACAGTCAATAATGTAAGTATCTAATGAAATATAATAGCATCCTATACAATTTGTAGCATATGATAATCAAATTGACTATTAAAAATAAGTATATAAACAACAAAGCTTCAGAAATCAATGAAAGCTTTTTCCCAGTGGAATATAATAGTGGTGAGGGCAAGCATACCATTGTCGTTTTTGTTTCAAAGGAAAAAAGCATTGAATTGATCCCAGCAAATTTCTCAGCATCAAATGATTTTTTATGAGCATATATGATCTGGAATATTCATGGTATTAGAATTTTGGTTATAGAAACAATAACCATGTTCAAAGTACAAGAAGAAAAAATAGGTATACTAATAGAATGAAGTAAAATAAGTGATAACAATAACCTGATGGAAAAGTGAACGAGCAACACATAGGAGAAAACTAGGTATGCTTTCCTGCGTAGGAGGACTTTGCCAGATATTACGAGAAGCAGATTTGAGCTTCAAACAGTACTCTGAATAATTTTTGATGGGACATATACTTTGCCTGTAAACGGCAAAGAAAATTTTTCATTGTCTTAAAATGGCACCTTCACAATTAATAACAATCAACATCTAAATGAGCCATCATAAGATTTAAGAGCAAAATTTCATCCACACCCCTAACAAAAAGGCCAAATTATTGCCAATTCTTATTAATATGGGAAAAACGCTTCAAAGAACATTTTGTAGGATGAATTTTTCATAATTTGTGAATTTAATTCTTGAAGCCAACAATTAACAGACAAAACACATGATTGTCACTCTATGCATCTACTTATCTATTGATGTATTACCTCATACTGTCAAGGTTTGCCGAAAAAGAAAATGTCTATCAATGTAAAAACCATAGATCAATAATTAAGATCGTAATAAATAAGATAACAGTATAAGTAATTATCTTACAGAATCTGAAAGACAGTAGATGTTTTTACAGGTTGAAATAGCAGTTCAGGAAGAGTAATGTTGTCGCTGCCAAGCTTTGAGAAGCTCTACATGCAAAATAAGTAGATCAGGGAATGAATCTCCGATATTTAAAACCACATATTCTAGAAAGAACATAAATTTCAAATTCACTGTGCATACCATGAATGAAGCAGAATGATAGATCCACAAAAATGAATGCCACCAGAACCACATCTCAAGAACAAAACTTGCAACTTTTATATTCACTGTACCACAAAGTTAGAGATTAGTATCACATTGCTAAAATTGCAGGACGTACATTAAGAAAGAAATGCTAACCTGCATCCACAGATGTCCAAGCATCTAGCATCCACAAGAGTCTTTGATGTGGCACAAAACTTTGAGGAGGTCTCCTTGAGTTGTTCAATGAATATTTTAGAGTAGACTCCAGAAGGTTTGATACATTACCCAGAGCCTGTTGTTGTATATTAGCAAACGAGGTATAAATTACAGAAGTGAACAAAGCATAATTTATATAAAAAAGACATTATGTGAGAATGATGAACATGCAATAGCAAAACATATTTTCTCAGCCCTAGTATGCACTACAAAATCAACAAATCAAAGTGAAAAAATATTACATCTAATAAGTACATGATTATTTACTGCCCTTGTATGCACAACAAAATCAACAAATCAAAGTGTAAAAATTACATCTAATAAGTACATGATTATTTACTGCTTACACACGACTAATCTTACACCAGAAAATCACACTTCATCAATTTAAAATCACAATGTTTCTCCAGTGATACCAAAGAACATCGGTATAAAAATTTATTGTAATCCCATTCTAACATCAGAAGCAACCCATTCACAGTCAATATTTTGCTTCATCAATAAAAAAGCACTATGTTTCCCCTGTTCCACGAAAACAATATGGGCTG
Organism: Litchi chinensis; assembly: GCA_019925255.1. Taxonomy (NCBI): domain Eukaryota; kingdom Viridiplantae; phylum Streptophyta; class Magnoliopsida; order Sapindales; family Sapindaceae; genus Litchi; species Litchi chinensis. The sequence continues at coordinate 3,331,844 of CM034464.1, read as the reverse complement.
AAAGATATTTGGCGATTCCATTCTAAGTTTTAAAGCAACCTGTTCACAGGTAATCGTCAAAATATTAACAAAGTGATGGATCTTACCTGTTGCAATCCATTGTGATCGACCAAAGCAATTGGTGATAGCTCTCCAAGTAACTTCATGTCCATGGACCAACTTGTCCAATCACTTACAGGAAGTGTGTCCAACCAACTGTCAAAGCCAGGCTTCCTACACAATATTTCAGGGTAGAAAGCACAACAAGGAACTAATTTGGAGTCAAATAGAGCGTGCTCATCAGGACACAAATTTGCCTCCAATTTTTGTTTTTCATGTTCAAACCTCTTCACTAGCATCTGAGAAATTTAAATTAGTTCTTTGTGAGCATCAAACATCAGGCGTGAAGCTATTACGAAAATTTAAAAACATCAAGGACACTAACCTCATACATCTCCTCCAACTGTTGCACAATATGAACATCATCTTCATCCGATTTACATACAATATGTGATGACATACACACACCTATAACAGTGAACATAATTCAAACGGTAACCAAAAAAATGACTGTTGTACATTGATCACACACACACAGCCTCCTCTAGCCTTTTCTACTTCTCTTTTCTCAAAAAAAAAAAAAAAAAAAAAAGATTTATTTGCACTTTTCCCTTAATAAACACGGTTCTCCACACAACGCTCACTCCAATTAGTGATCAGTGTAAACACACATTACAATTACAACAGCATAGAAATACAAAAAATGGTAATAATACCATTAAGCAACTCCCAGACTAATAATATGAACCAAAAAGTAACATAATTTAGGAAATAGCAAGCCAAGAAATAAAACCAGTCGCAATTTCAGAATTCAACTTTACTGTTTTATGTGCAGACTATAATCATAGTAGGAATTACATATTACTTTTAAGTAACCGTATTACCCCAACCATATGGCAAATGACTACAAAGCACAATGTAAATACCATACCTTGCAATGCCAAGATGCGGAGTTCAGGATTGGAAGATGCAACAACATCGATAATAGAATCATCCACTGTCACAAAAATATTTCCCAAAAAATTACAAACACTCGATTAAAGAAAGATTTACAAATTTCCATTTGCAATAGGAATTTCAAAATAAGAATACCTTGCTTTGGCCAAAAAAATTCACAAAACTTTAAAAGCTGATGCTGTTGATGATACAGCCTAGCAGATCGAGGCAAAAATGGACGACCGCCATTAACCCATAGCAAAGACCTCTCTGTATGAAAACGCCAGGAAGAAACTTTGCCAAGATTCTTGCCATCCATCTGGGGAAAAAAAATAAAATAAAATAAAATAAACTTGGGAAATTAACATTACAAGCTAAGAGCATTGAAAGAAGAAAGTACTGCTGCATAAAGGTGTTTTACCAGCACAGTCTCAACTTCTCCTGGACAAAGGTAATGCATTTTTGTAGCTTTCTTCATCAAAGAGCGCCAAGAAATCAACAAACTGTCAGACTGGGATAAGGTAACACTCTTCCAAAATAGAATGTGATCTTCAAGAAGATCAGCGTATAACTGTATAATTTTATCAAAGGAAGAAGATTTAACAACCATCTTAAGAAATTCCTTCTCCAAGTTACGCAGAGATCCCAAAAATGGCTGGAAATACCAAGCATCACCAGTGTAGTCATGCTCTTTCTCAGCATTCCACTGCTGATAGCTAAGCCTCAGAAGGTCCACACAATTAATGGCATTAGAGAGGAGTTCACTCCGCACCTTCAATGTATCATTTGATGAAGTTATATCAGCCAACTCCATTGAAAGCACTGGAATGGGATGAGAGTCTAACCCAACTTGATGAAGACAAACAAGCTCCTGGTGGAGGCTAAATACATTTTTCCAGATAGGATCCTCCAACTCGGCTTTTAGTGAAGCCAGAAAGGAGTTGAAAAATTGACCATAAGGTTGCAGTTGCAAACTAAACCAGCTAAACCAAAGAAGATGCAACTGAAAATCACTTGCTGTTGCTTGTTCGATTGTCCAATTGGCAGCAAATAGCAGCATTTTATTAGTCACTTGTGAATTAAATTCTATCTTCCCAGCAGTGTCTGAATGCATTCCATTTGAAACCTTGGGAAACATGAGCTTCTGCAGAATGTTCGCATTCATCAAGTATGCTACTCCACAGTTACTAGCAGTCAAAGTTTGATTGGCAGGAAGCCCACTCGTGTGATTTTGGAATTCACATGATGCATACTGAGCCCCCAGAAACTCCAGATACATACAGTTCTGTCTAACACATGCCTCTTTTGAATACCATACAAAATCCCTTAACTTCAAGGGCATTGGCCATCCTCCAGGCACACTCAAAGAGCAGCCCAATGATGAACAAAATTCAGGCAATTCAAACGTTGATAAATAAGCACTCTTCGCATAGCTGATTATATTTTGTCCTTCATCCTCACCTAAAGAAGAAAGATATATGTGCTCCCAACTTATCTGAAGGCTCCACATTGGCTGATTACCATTCATGAGAAGCTGCTTAAATAACTGAACCCAACGTGCAAGCTCAAGATATGTAATATGTTTATTGAACTGCAACCCTTCAACCCCAGCATAGACATGTGCCTTAGCCATTGATTCCACCAGTTTACCAGCAGGAATACCAGATAGAGCAAGAAATCTCTCCACATCTTTCAACGCACTATCCTCCATGGTTAAGGGGCTTCCTTCATCAAACAGCCAATATGGTGGCATCATGTATATTTCAACACCACGATTTCGCATTGCCCGGGATACTTCACCATAGCTTGGATTAACTGTGAGAAACATACGAAAATTAGGGTGTGGCTGGAGAACCAACGGTTTTCCATCAATAGTCCCGCACTCATTGACAGTGATTGTGCCACATGGCTCTACCAAAGAGTTGATTCTGTCAAGAACCTAATAATCAAAACGTAACCAAAATTAATGTCTACGTAATGATATGTTAGTTTTGGAACAACAATTATAACAATTTTAAGGTAAGCTATTATTACAGAATTTTAAGAGACACAAAACAAATAGTTTTAAACATACCGTAGGATTGCAAAGATTTGCATTCTCTAGAACAATCCATTCTCCATTTTCTATGGCCTTTATCAGTGACCCAGTAACCCATTCGAACTTAACAGAATATGGCATTTGCTTACAATCTTGCAACTTCTTTATTGTCTTCATTGTTCTATCCAGTTCCTTGATTGACCAAGAAAGAGGTAAAACATAATTCTCCAGATCCAATCTCAGTTTCTCAACAATCTCAACTAATAAACATAGAGAATTGCCAATAATCTTCCAATTCTCAGTGTATGTAGGATGTGAACTAGACAAAAGAGAAAAATCCACACTAGATACGAAAGAAAGCCATCTGGATATCATATCTTTTCTCTCACTTATAATCGCCTCCACTGAAGACTCCAATTTCAAACTGCAGTATTCATTGACATAGCGCTCAACTTCGGCAACAACCAAGCGAAAACTGCGAAAGGCATTATATTGCTCAAAGCATCCAAGTAATTCAGATATGTCAGTTGCAGATGAGAGATTTAATTCATTTAGTACGTTCCCAGTAAGCTGTGCTAGCAACCTTATCAATGAAGTCTTTCCAGATGATGGGGGACCAACCAAAATGCATAACCATTGATGCTGTACACAATGCGCAGCAGCTTCCAAGCAGTGACGAATACCAGGCAGAACTTTCAGCTGACTACTTGAAAGTTTAGATGAATGAGTGCAATTCCTTTTAATGGCTGTGTTCCCCACAATTAAGTATTGAGAATTGAGCTGCACTCTAGGGAAAGGATTTATAAAGGGCTTCATCCCAAAAATTTGTTCATAGAGCCTTAGAACTTCTCTGCGGTCATTGGCAGTGCGCATTCGTTGAATATAAAGGATACTGAGAAAATAATTCGGTCTTATATTCGCAGGAGCACCTAAGTTTGACATCATATCAAGGTGTTAAATAGGAAACTTAGTCGTAGAAGATAAAAACGCAAAGTAAGAATATCATATTGCGACAAAGAAAAACATATCAGACCTTGTATTATCTGACAAGACCTGATCACATCGCGGAGATTAAACTCCCAGGGTGAGCCATCCTGAGCAAAATTGTGATGCACTATTGTCTCTTCATGCAGGCTCTTATTAAATAAAATCAGCTTCAAGAGCAAAGGTCTTGGGATTGATGGGTAAAGGGATCTACAAATGAAAAGATAGTCATCCTCGACTAACTCATCCACATACACCTGAACCCAACGAAGAAGGTATAAGACCATAATGACATTTGAATTAATGTCACGTAAATACTTAGTTCCATAAAGATTATACTTCTAAAGCTGCAATGCCAATAAAATAAACCAAACCTTAGTGAAACGATTAAGAAAAGACTTTGGCAGGCCTTTTCTACCACCACCCTGATATGAAGGATTTTGACATGCAAAAACTCTGAAAGATGACGGGCATTTGAAAGTAAGACCAAGCTCCGGAATGAAGACCTCACCACGATGATCCAGAATAGCATTTAAGCCCTAAGTAAAATAGAACATTCTCACTAACTTTGTCAACATAAACAAATATACAGCAACAGAGTATCAGAGAAGAAAAAAAAATATAAAGATTGTTAAATATAAGGATTATAACAGTACCTCTAGGACAGACTGCGGAGCAAGATTAAGCTCATCCAGCAACACCCAACAACCCTCCTTTATAGCCTGTCAAAAAGAGTGCAAGTATATCAGTATATGTCATAGGTGAACTCAAGACAAGAGTTTGGAAAAGACATGAACCTGCAGTAGAATTCCATCGGACCATGCAAACTTCATTCCTTCATCACTCTCCATCGGCAAGTCTGACCCCAACAAATCCATTATGTCAGTCTGCACCAAATGCATAGTCATTACCATGGAAAAAGCTACAACATGAAGGAATGGAAACAGAGGATAATGCAAAACTGCACAGGAGGACAAATGCGAAGGACCTAAGGGATACATAGAGAAAAACAAACCTGCTCAGATAAATTTATGCGTACAACTTTATGCCCAGAATATTTGCCTAAGGCAACAATTAGACTTGTTTTTCCAACACCAGGACTGCCTTCCAGTAGTACTGCAAAAGATGAAAAAATTTAACATGTCAAATCCATAAAATCACCAAGGGTGAGTGACCAAGAAAATCATCAATACTCGGAAGAGACGAACCAGGTCTGGAAAGCTGCATAGCTCGCAAGACCCGCAAGGCATTTCTTCGCGTAGTTGGTGCCAAAAATTCGAAACCTCCAGCCTCAGTATTTTCGTTACCTATAAATATAGTCAAGTAGACACAGATGATGATTAACTAATAAAAGTATACAAGCCAACATAGCACATCTGCCACAAAAGCTTGAACCAACCTTACAAATTAACCGTTTAAAGGAATACGAGAAGAGATTAGATTGACAATCAAATGGAAAATATGAGAAGGAATTAGATAGACAATCAAATGGAAACATCGTACTTAAATTTTGTCATAAACAATTACTACAGGACCAATAGCAACAGTTGCTACAAGGTTGCTACTAGTTTTGTTTTTATAACAAGCTGACATTAACTAATTTCAGTGAGATCACCTTTTTTAATGTAAAACGGGTGTATCCCAAAGAGATTATCGCATTGCATATCATCACTGCACAAATTATCAGCAGTAGTTCTGATATCACCCCAGCCATAACTTTCCATGGTTGAAAGTTTTACAAAAAGCTCATCGTCATCTCCCACCTGCAGCAGAAAATCACTATATAATGTTATATATATATATATATATATATATATAGAGAGAGAGAGAGAGAGAGAGAGAGAGAAAGAGAGAGCAAGAGAGAGACACATATATCATAATAAATTATACCACAAAATTGACAATAAAGAAAAAAGAACAGAAAATCCAATTACACCTAATGCAAAAAAGGAGAGGATGCCAAAGAAATAAGCGAAGTTTATGCCATAGAGAATTAGAATCATCAACATTAGAATCAATAAAAATCCTCTTTATTTGTTTCTTGCAAAACAACCCAATATAGGGCTAAAAGAGAACGCTTGAACAAAATCAATGCCTTTTGACCCCAGACTTAACTTAAATAAAATAACAGTATCACACATAATTGGTATTCTTAGCTATTCTGATGATGGAAACTGACAGTTCGAAGCAGATACTTAATGCATTTGTCACAACCATTAGAGATGACAAGCAGAGAGATAACTCGTGGAAATATAGCAGTAGTACAATTGCTTAAAAGGAAACCTACCTTCAGGTTTCCTAGAAGAAAAGACAAACATCGGCTGCTCAACTCCACAGCATCTCTTTTAGACATACCAGTACCTAAGAAACATGCAGACAAGGGAACACCATCAAAGATGAGAATGGAAACAGAAAGGCCTTATTTAACAGCAAATGGCAACATCAAAAACACGCCACTTAACTGGGAAAAAGAGAAATAAAGAATAATAATAGCAATAAGAAAGTGGAAACAGGACATATCATAGCCCAATATCTATTATCACTTCCAGCTCTTCATTTTTATTTCCCAAAATTAATGTTCAAGCATCAGTAAATCTAATATATTAAACAAATTAGCCATCAGCATAAAGTATTGTACAGTCCTCTGAGAAATATACTTATAGTAAAGCAAGCACGCACCTAAACTGAGCCCATCAAGCACAATGAGGAAAACGCCATGAAGGAATGCATAGTCAGGCAGTAAACTGCTTTCTGTAACATTAATAAAGGCAACCCAAGACAGGAGATCTCTCACAGTAAGCATTCTCGCTGTTTGTAAATTGCTGAACCACTGTAGAGCATAGGAATTAGCAGTAGCCAGGTATATCAAAATGTTCCAATGAAAACACAGAACTATAAACTGCATCTAACATCATGGTTTAAATAACCAGAAAATACTATAAAAGAAGAAATGCATAAAATTTCTAACTAAAATTGGTTTGCAAATGCTCCTGTAAGCTTACAACAATGAAATGTTTACATTATCCATACAGTAGTCAATAAAATGTTCACGTACTAGAAGGAAAGTAAAGGTAAAGAACATACAAAGGGTTGACAATAATAGAAGGAAGACTACAACAAAATCATCAACCCTAAAACATGTCAAATAGCCAACTATTTTGAAAACTGCCGTAGAAACTCTCTTTTTTAGGGAATAAATCAATGTTTTCAGCACTAATTTTCTTCTTCCCTTGTTGCTTTATAAACAGCCAATGTGCTTAACGACGACTAACATCCAAGGCTCAAAAATTTAAATCAGAATACTGTTAATAATTTCATGACTTGGCAATGAAATATCAAATGCTGTGCCAACAAGTCAGAATCACATCAATAGAGTAACAATATCATTATTATTAATTCTAAACGAGGCAAAATGTGCTAAATACCGCTATACACCACAAATATATATAGTTATGTTGCAATTTTAATGTTGCAAATTGGATTCATGTTGTGCATTTGAATTAGTAGATGACACTTATCAACTAAAAAGAGAGAAACTGAACATACCTCCCAGAAAGTTAGCATAGGACCCACTAGATACAAGACTCCTGGGTTGGTAAATCTGTGAAATTAATTAAGATCAGACAAAAGAATACTTCACATGAACTATCTTAATGAACAAATCCCTTAACTACACATACCTCCACATAGCAATTTCTTTAAGCTCATCTAGATCACTAACAGGAGGAACCCATATCTCAGTAAAACGGTTGCGGAGAGCAGGAGACAATTCCTTCTTACCATAGTCACCACCAGGATTCATCGTCGCTAAAACGAAGAAATTTTTATGAGCAGTGACAGTTTCCAAAGAAGACCCTCCTTTCTCTGCCAAAGACTGCAAAGAGGGAACAGAAAGAGCTTAGAGCAGAACGTATAATATCAAATCAAAGCCAGTAATAGAATAGGTTATAACATGATATAGTGCAAGCAGCTAAAATGTTAAATTCGCAGAACAAAAAACAGAACAGATACCTAACCAACAAATTAAATGATAACGTTCACAGGCAACAGAAAAGCAGCATCAAAGAAGTTTGATAATGAAAGATTTGAAATTAAGAAATATGATATAAATCCATGCAAATTATTCACCAAATATCTAACTGAACTGAACTCCAAGAAAAAGAGAGGACTGAAATATAAACCATTTATACGCTTTTCAAGGCATCTTTCCCCTTCTTTGATCCAAAATTCTTGATCCATTTAATTCTATTAAGCTTATAATCAAAGCAATCCATTTAGTTTTGCATGATTCTAAATGTATGTAAATCTAAATGAGTTCTTTCCAAGTTGTCATGTATCACTAAAGTTAACAGAGCTCAAATTTTCAACACCAAGAAGTTAAAATTATAGACAACCTCTAGTAAAGCATACCAAAAAGAATGAAGCAGATGAAGAACCAAAATGCTTAAGCTTTCAATAGCCCAAGTTGATGGACCTGAAAATGTTTAGGTTTCAAATTTGAGCTCCCAGTCAAATAGAATTTTTTTTTTTTTCATAGGAAACAGAACTTTATTTCAAACAAGGGAAAAAAAGAAACAAACGTGAACCAAAAGTCCACCAAAACAACACAAAAAAAAAAAAAGCCAACAAGAGGCAAAACCTAGAAGAACACTCAACGAACAACAGACTTCCAATCTAGCAAATAGATTCTACCCTGCTTTTTTTTTTTTTTTTTAATAGGAAAGAAAAACTTTATTAAAAAAAAAAAAAGGAGGCTACAAAAGTGAACCAGAAGTGCAATATAAAGGTCCAAAGACAGCACTTGAACTCTAACCAAAACATAAGTAAGACCAAACATTTCACCTAGCATCAAGTAGAATTAGAAATAACATATTAATATCGATAACACATGTAAGAAGATAAGTTATGATGCATTGCAGGAAACCAGATCCCTACAAAAGGACTACCCACCAATTTTCTTTCTGGCTCCAAAACACTATTCAATCTTTCCAGTACACTATCATCAGCCAAGGAAATCTCATCCACAAGAAACAGACTACCGTCCTTCATTGCTTGCACAAGAGGCCCATCATCCCACATAAAGATAGTCTGCCACTTCTGGTGCAGCTGACCAAGGTCCAACATCAGCTGCCCAAGATTATCAATATCTTGCGAATTCACAACAGCACTTGAAACCTGACCTTCTCTATAACTTTTAATTATTGCAGCCAACTTATTAAGGGTTGAAGGAGCCTGACCAATATCTGAAGAAATTGTCTACAACAAAAAAAAATGCATGAGAAACCATGGCTATCTGCTAAGAAGTGGCATAATCTGAAAGTACCTCATTGTATGATCCACAAAATACTTACTGAGTCTCCAGTGTAGTGGATTAAAGCCTTTGATGACCTCAACTGTTCAACTACATGATCGAATTCAGAGAACAACCTCGACCTGTCCCGAACAGGGAAGAACCCCTGTTATACAGTTCATTAGTTAACAAAAGAAGAAGATTCTTAATTCTTAAATTGCTCAAAGATAAGATAGTCAATCCTCAAAAAATATTAAAAAAAAAGATATATATCAACTAACCCCGATAAAATCAGATGTTTCTGTGTACTGGTGGCAATTCAGAATACGCAAATTCAACCCTAATACCAAACTCAGTAACTGACCGACAGTGGTCTTTCCACCACCAGTTTCACCAACAAGGAGTACAGGTTCACGTAACTCATAGCAACGCTTGACAAGAAAGTACAACCTCTGCATACTTCTCGTCCAGATGACACTGCAAGAACCAATTGGCAGTCAGAGAAATACACTCTAATACAATTAAGGTAAACTACCAACAATAAGAAAGTGAATGTTCTACGATCCATACTTCCCAAGATTCTCTGAACCGCTACTATTGTTGCACAATTTCAGGACAGAGTCTCTTTCAGCTTGTTCCTGATCATCCATCCAAAATAAATAGAAATAAAAAAATAAAATACACTTCAACATGTTTATTATTCAACCATTAATGCAATTATGTGTAAGCGGAGAATCTCCTCAAAGTAATTGCAAAAAGACAAATGATATGCACATTCATGTCCAAAATTAGCACACACAAGTATGAGATGCAAGAGCGCAATACCAGTTGGTACAAGTCATCTTTGACAAGTCTAACACGCAGATGTCTCTCCAAAACTTCTTGAACCACGCATCTCTCACCCTCATCACGCAACCTTTCTGCCAAAAGATAATAACCGTCTCTAGCTAAATCTTCATAAGACTTTCCAAAGGCCTTAAACCGATTTGCCCATCGAAACAAGTCTCTTGGAGTTATGAATCCATGTTTTCCAGCAAATACCTTGCTACTCTGCCTGTGTAATTGCAACTCCTTCATGACTTCAACCATCTTCTTAGCATAGCTTTCAGGAATTTCACACCTTTTTTCTAATATTGTACTCAATTCATTTTCTGGGATTTCATCAACATGAATCTCCACAAAACGGTTGCGAAAGGCTCGAGAAAGCATTTTACGCCCACCATAGAAGGTAGGTGGATTTTGAGTGGCAAAAAGCATAAAATTTGGATGCGCCTTTATAGTTTCACAGAGTTCAGGGACAAAGAGCTCCCTGTTGTCATCTAGCAAACGATTCAATGCTTCCAGCACATCAGACGGAGCTAAATTTAGCTCATCAAGAACAATCCAATGACCATTTCTTACAGCCTTAACCAATACACCTTCATGAAATACAAGTTTCCCAGAGGCATCAGTTATGTAAGAACCTAGATATTCCTGGAGATCAGTGTGCTCATGGTTGTTTATTCGCACAAATTCATGACCAGTTATAGTGGAAAGATATTGAACAAGACTAGTTTTCCCACTCGATGTTGGACCCTGTAAGAGAATTGGATATCTCTTAACAAAGATTGCGCGTGCCAAGTTACTAAGATGATCTTTAACACTTTTCGTTAGAACGTACTTCTTCAGGAATTCATCTGACACTGTGATTCCTTTATTAACCATTAAGTACCTATCAAAAGGTACAGGCGGAGGTATACTCTTCTCTAACAAATAACCAATCATCTGTTTCATTATCTTCGCACTGGGTTCATCCAACAAAGTGAGAAAAAACATGCAAAACCCATCAAACAGTGCTTTTCGAAATCCAACATCCAATTTTTTTTCTGCCTCTGCCTTCCTTGTAAACTCTAATGCACGGTAGAGAGACCTTAAACTGTATTGGGGCTTCTGATTAGCCCCATCCTGCAGCTTTTCTTCAGATTCCTTTTTGGCTGCTTTATAGAAAGACCTTATTCTCTCTATTAGTTCTCTGTCAGATCTTTTACTTTCACCCAAAAATTCCTCAATAAATAGTTCTAAATCTTTGTCATCCAATACATCATCAACAAAAAACTCTGTGAATCTACTACGTAAAGAGTAAGGCAGGTCCCGCTTCCCAGCATCAGTTGCAGGATTCATACAGGCAAATATACGAAAATTGGGATGTCTAGATATATAACTCAGATCCCCTCTTTCAGCTAAACAAAGTGAACCACTTTCTCCTTCAAGAACACCAATAATTCTCTGCAAAGTCTCTGGCGGTGCCAAATTCACCTCATCAAGCAAAATCCATTCACCTTTTCTAAGAGCAGTTACAAACGCTCCTTCAACAAATGAAAACACCATTCCAGATGATGCAATTTGTCTGCGGGCGGTATCAAGTTTCTCAGAAAAATTCTCCCATTCTTCACCCAACGCTTTTTTCCGTTTTTTCCCCATTTTTTGGTACTTATCAACATATTTCCTAAGTACTTTCAGTAATCTTTTCCAGTCTTTTTCACCTAAAACCTTTTGTAGATAGCAAAAAATCTCGCTATTTTCCTAGATATCAAAAGACAATCACATAAGTTAAGTATCAAGACTGTGCAACATCAAATAAGCAAAACAGAAATTATTATATCAATCAATACCATGATGGAGAACGTTTTAGAAAATAAGTATTCAAATTCCTTATATAAGGGAATGCATATGAATCGTGCGTCACTAGGCTTAAATCCTCCTAACAGATCAGCAACATCACTCTGCTGACTTAGATTCTGGAAAGGAAAATGTAATCATAAGGGTTAAACAACCTCACTAAACGGATAGAGAGAGAGAGAGAGAGAGAGAGAGAGAGAGTCAGAGAGAGAGATCCTCCATCAACATACCAAGACAGTAAGTCTCTGTCCAACCATCTTGGCCAGATTCTGCACGAGAGTAGTCTTCCCGGTACCGGTTTCTCCAACTAAGAGAACAGGCTCATTCCACCTGACAGAGCTAGCTATACTCTCAAGTAAATGCAGAGAACTGCGGATCTTTACAAACTGCATGGTCTGACCATGCAACTGCAAGGATAACATTAAAATGTTAAAATGAACTTCTAACAAAATGAATTTATCAACAATTAATCTTAGACAAACAAAAGTTGAAAATCAAGACAAACTTAAGTGCATACATCGAGTTTCTCAGGGCATGGAAGAGTAACTCGACCGATCCTTAACTTAGAGGATGAATGCTGCAGTTCAGAGCCAAGAATAAGAGACTCATGGTATTGAAATCACCTAAATTTGATATAACAGCTTACAGAAATAGGCACCTCGAGTACGGGTTTACTGCAAGGATACAAGGTCTTAGCCGCTGAAACTGGAACTGGCCACATCTTGGCAAGTTCTTTCATCATAGTCAACCGGTTTTCAGCAGATGCTGAAAAGGATGCAAATATATCTACAGCCTGAGAGCAAAGGGAAAAACTCCGCTAGCAAATCTATAAATGAACCTTGAAAGAAACATAAAGGTAGGAACAAAGCGTATATCAGACCTCTTGATAAATGTACAGGCATTCAGAAGATGACAAACTATTCACCATTGAGCTGAAGTCAAGATCTGCAATCCGTTTGCACCACTTGAGGAGATCCCTATCATTAGGAACCAAATAAGACACCGTGACCGAAATTAAATAGATCTCAAAATGCACCACAGGAGTTATAATGCAGTCAGATACCTCAATGAGAACCTACTAAGAGAACTGACTGAAGCAGAATGGTGCAGAGGATAAGAGTTAATCCTTTCAAAGGTTTCTGCCATATACATCAACATTTATTCTTAATACACTTTAACCTGAAACTGCAAAATTAAGTATATAGAAACAAACCCACCTATAAGTCTGTCGGCAAGGAACTCCAAATTTGGATACCATGTCTTCACTATACTCCGCAAGTCCTCACTAGTTGGTGGCATAATCAGTACTCTCCTCCAGAGAGTGCCAAGTGAACTCCCACCTACGACCAAAGAAAAAGTGATTGAGATAATGAAATAAAATTCATAGAATATTCAATGCATCATGTACTATAATTTATCATTTGATTACTAAAAGAAAAGTATGTCCACCATTTAATACAAATAATGTTCTCTATTAAATTCATATCTTTTTATCAGACTATTAAGTCCATATCACTCATTTGGCACCAGCATATAGAATTTTTGTTTTTACTTGGGAGACATGCAGATATTGTGCAAAAGTACCATATAAAAGAGAATCAAAGAATCAAAACAAGCAAAAACAAAAATGATAGTTGATCAAAGAGCATACAATATTCAAAGTAATCTTGTACAGACATGTGGTCCTAATCATACTGAATTCCATATTCAAAAAATTAAAATAAAAAATAAAAAATAAAAATAAAAATCATACTGAATTCCATTGTGCAATCTACAAAAAACAAAATTCATTTTTCAAAAATTGAAACCACTAACTCTTATAATTATATTGAGATTATAATCAAGGAAATCCCTGTCTTAATAGGAATTCCTAGTACCCATGCCACATGGACATTAGTTCCATTGTGGTGTACACATTTTATTTTCAAACAGCACACAATGGAAATAATAAAGTCAAACATGCAAAAGCCATCATTTGAACAATGCAACCAAGTTTAGGCAAAGTGGAAGCTTGAGAGACTTCACAGAGACAAACCTTCTATACTATGGGATACATCAAGCTTGGAAGTTGAAATGGTGGAAAATAGCCGAAAACTTTCTGTCACCCTTATTTCCTGTGAAGACCCAATTCCTTTAGCTCAAGTATACAAAAAGAGAGCACAAATAAAACACTTACACATAACAGATATCAAAGATTTAAAAAAATAATAAATCGGAAAAACAATTCAAAAAATGCAATCTGGCAAAAATTAATGTTGCTTAATCTTCAATCAGTTCTATTTAAATTGAACACCAAGAAAGTATCTTCCTAAAATGAAATGGATTACTAGAAGTAGCAAAACAAGTTATTCAAGCAATAACTGGGATACAAAGAAAGTTATAAAAGCGACCTTTGGTTAATGCTTTTAACTAGAATTTCTAGGTAGACAAAAGTTGCATACTGCAACTAAAAATTTCTCTTAGTGCTATTAACAAAATTCTTTCCACAACAAACCAGCAAATAGCCATGGGCAATTTATAGGAGTTCATCAAGGAATACACTAACATAACAATACAATTTTTTTTATAAGTAAAACCCGATATCAAAAATATACAATAAGCAACCTAAAAAATTACTAATGCATTGGAAAAGCAATAGGGCATGCATTCTACTGTAATCTTTCCAAGTTTTGATCAGAAACCCTATCTAAATACATATATATCTGTGCACAAAGTAATCACCTCCCCGTGTCCAGTCACAAATGAGCTTGCTCCTTCCAGTAAAGGTAATAAAATAGATTGCACATCTGACGGTGCTTTGTCAATATCCTCAAATACAACCCAAAACCCATGGAGAATAGCCTGTGAGAAAAGCAAATTGAAACTATTACAAAGTCATATAGCGACGATAAAACCAATACCAATTATCTGAGAAAGAAACATACCTGGGTAAGCGAGCCAGGCTGCCATCTAAATTCACCAGGTTGCTCCGTACAGACATAGCTCCCAATTAATGTTTTGCCATCAAGTTGATCATCCATGTGAATTGAAAGAACTATAAAAGAGAAAAGAAACAGAGATGATAGGTAAAGAAGATTGAAGTAACAATAGGAAGAACATGAGGAAACTCTTCATACTGCAAAGAACAGGTACAAGCCATAAATGACGAGTTCTTTCATATGACATACGAAAAGACACAATTGCTAAAATTGACAGCTATCACTTCAACATGTCATCAAGGTTGCTTCTTACAGCATCTTAAAGCATGCAAATGGACAATTAGTCACACATTGCTCAAAGTCAAATGTCAAGCTATTAATTCATGATGGTCCAGTCACAACTCTAATTCCAAATACCACAATAGCACCCTCAAAAGAAGTCAAAAACATAGAATTACATTTGAATGCAAAGAGAAGGACTCAAAATAAATGAAGTGCCCATAGTGTACAAATTACTTAATTTTGAATGTTTCAACAACCAGAAAGTACTTTAAGGATAAAGCAGCAGTAACAACAACAAAGATACCTATCAAACAAACCAGAACTTACCTTGGTTACCACTTTCTGAGGCTAATTTATTAATAAGAGCAGATTTTCCAGAGCCAGGAGGGCCATACAGAAGAACAGGCCACTTTTGACTTATTGCCAACAGAACCACCTCAAAACTTCTCTTCACTGTAGATGTCAATACAAATGGATTGATATCGGACTTGTTATTCCTGAATTCCCCGAAGCAACTAATGTCAAAATGTTATACAAAAGTATGTTCAGAAAGTATATACCAGGAGTTGTCCCTCTGAAATTCATTAAGAAATTTATGCAGGAGAAAAAGAAGCACGTAAATGATATCAAACAATGCAAAAACAGATGGTTCATCATTCATTTCGTTAAACCTACCATGTTGCCAACCGCCGCCGCCGTCTAGCTGATGGTTCAATTTCTTGAGACGTTGGTAAGGCCAATGAATTAAGGCCAAAACATTGCAAACAGTTCCCCTGATTGAAACTAACATCTTTTTCTTCTGATTTAATGTAGTTGGACAGCTCAATATATGAGCCAGCCTTTTCTAAGGACGTATCTTGACAGAACTCCTGCCAACTGAAAATTGAAAAGGCAAGGAAATATTGTAGGGATGCATGCAAATTAAAATAATAATTTGTTTTAAAGCATTTGTTCAAAAGAAACAAACAAACCGTAATAAACATGCAAAAGCCTCTTCAGCTTCAACACCAAAGTTCATAATTGCTCTATCACTCATTCTTAAAGTGATAGAGAGTATCTGTATCCCACACCATCTTATGTCCGCAATATCTTCCTTCAGTTCAGCACCATTACCCAAGTCGAGATTTCCAAAATTCTTAACAAGATCCAAGAAACACGACCAATCCCAAAGACTAGAAAAGATTTCAGGTTCAATTATGAGTAGACGGTAAGATGTCCTAGCAGCATCCAAGTAACGCTTTACAACCTGAAAGACAGCATAGATTCTAGAGAGTGAAACTACAGCAAACTAGAGATTATTAAAATGTTGGAAATAAAATCTACTAGAAAAATGGTACAAGCCTTGCCGTCAAGAAAACAGTTAAATTCGATGCCAAAACTCAATCATCATATTCCAAAACAGCAACAAACCAACATATGACAGATGACATTATCAAATTAATGTCTTAGCATAATTAGTCATCTTACATGGGCTTACCAACTTTCCAACGGCAACATACATGATAAACTAATCCTATCAATGATAAAAATTCCAATGAACAATGAACTAATCAACTTTACCATACGATACAGCAATTATTAAACAAGGCAAATCTGGTAAAGCAAGTTAGTACAATTTACCAACCATGTCTTCAATCACTAATTTTTTTTTTTTTAAAGAATATGTTCATTAGAAAAAAGTTAAGGCAAAAATACAATTCTACAATCCTTTTTAACAATATTAACCAAAATAATGCATGTTTTAATTGATACAGATAATTAATCCAAAGAGGATTTTAATAGAAATATCGTACATACCCTTACTGACAACTCATGGACTGTCCTTTTCGTCAAAATGTGTTCAAAAGGAGGTGGAGCAAATTTGAAATAAGTTAGTACAGACCTGAAACAAATCAAGCACATAAGCAAGATGAGAGAAACGATGGATCTATTCCGCTCATCACTTCACTTTCCAAGACAATCATCTTATTAAAACTTTACCCCAATAAAAAAGGAGTCAAATCAAGCATACGACAGAAGGCCAGGCAAGCAAGCTTATGAAGATTCAATCCCCTCCCGCTTCGAACATGAAACTGGACAACATCTATAACATCTGCATCATCAAACTTTCCCGATACTTCAGCTTGCTCATCTAAATTTGATCCCAGATTGGGCACAAGACGGAGCAAAGAAACAGCTTTATCCACAATCTTTCGAGCTATCGGACGAAAACAACCTATCAATGGGATCGTATAATGTGGGTGCAAAAACAATTCTGCTACCAAATTCACCACTTCTTCTTCAGTCACCTTTCCAGAAAGCAATTGAAAATGCTGTAGACAACTAAGCTTGGGGCATCGAGATAGAAACCTCTCGAGTGCAGATTCAATACTATAACTCCCATCAATCGCCATAAGTGTATATGTATTCACAAACCTTTAAAGTCAAAATTGTGTGTATTGGTTTTAT
Source organism: Litchi chinensis (assembly GCA_019925255.1). Classification (NCBI taxonomy): domain Eukaryota; kingdom Viridiplantae; phylum Streptophyta; class Magnoliopsida; order Sapindales; family Sapindaceae; genus Litchi; species Litchi chinensis. Next base: position 3,314,251 of record CM034464.1, on the reverse strand, counting down.
GATGCTAACAACAACAAATATACGGCTGGTATGCAGCTCTCCTTTATTGAATTAACCTGCAAATCACCAAATAATTAGAATCAAAGAAAAATTATTGAATTAACCTGCAAATCACCAAATAATTAGAATCAAAGAAAAAAAAATGGAAAGGAGAGGAAAAAAACACCACTTCTGTAACGAAGTAACAAACTGCATTAAAAGAAACAAACCAAACGAAAGTTCAACTCAAAATTCAACATTTGCATGAAAATTTAAACTTTCCCAGGAATCAAACACACCCATTTATTCAAAAAATACAATCTTTGCATTCAAATTCCAACTTTCCCAACAACAAAACATACCCTTTCGAACAAAAAAAAAACATCTTTTGCGTTCAAATCCCAATTTTCCCAACAACAAAACAGACCCTTTGGAACGAAAAAAAATTGCCCACAAAAATATTTCATCAACAAGTGAGTCTAGTCATCTAAAGCAAAAATCTCTCTCAAAGACAATCGTTTTCTCATGAAACAAACAAACACAAGTGAATAAAAAACAGAGAGTGAAAACTGACCCTAATGTTTATAAGTTAAAAAGACCAATTCTGTGATTCTTTGTGTTTCCATCAACAGCTCCCAAGTGTTGAGGGTTTAGGGTTTTGCAGAGGCAGTTTGTGTATAACAATATATATATATATAACTGGCGCCAGGAGGAGCCACTCCTCCCCTTTTTTTAATTTTTTTTTTTATTTACATTAATTTTTGGAGTTTAAAAAAATGGAGATTTTATTAATTATAATATTTTACATGATAATAAATACAAAATAACAATTATTAAAAAAAATTACATAATAAAAATGATGTTATACATACACATATATATTTTTTGAAACATCACATTAAATTCAAGATTTTATAACTTACACTCCTGATCTGTAGGGTGTAAATACAAAGGATTGCCACTTATTGGATTAATCTTAATTGTTCTATTATATTTTATTATTGAATGATAATTGCAAAATACAATACATTGATTAAATTTGAATTTTTTTTCTTGACAGATAATTGTTTACAAGATTCGGATATTTACTCTCATAATTAAGAGATAATTACTCATACAATAAGAAAACAAAACTATCCAAAATAGGGTTTTAAAAATGTGCTTACTACAAACTAAACCCCAACAATTTAGTAAACAACCCCGCCACCCCCCCCCCCCCCCTCCCCCGCCCCCCCTCCCTACAACTTAGAGAATGAAAAATTATCGAATACCTGTTGTAAAAGATGATATACCATAACAAAAGGTTGGATGTATTGAAAGGGTGATTAAGTAAATTTAAATTTACACACTTGTTTTTGGTATATAGCCAAAAAGTCTTCCATCTTCAATATTAAACTATTTTTAGGAAAACAAAAAGAGGCTATACTCAAGTTAGACTTTTCTTTATTTTTCCTATATTATTGTTGTTGGAATAATACATTCTTCACTGAATATAGGATAATAAGTTTTCCATAAAATAGTATCATGTCGTCTTATATATACACTTACATAAAAGTTTAGCACAAACATTTGTTTTCAAAATATCATCTTTTTGCGTTCTAAGCCCAACATTACATACGTATATCCTAAATATGATAACATTGTTTATCCGTCCCATTTAAGATTTTTTTCTATGCACAACATTCACAAAGTTTTGATATAACAGAAATAGCGTTGTAAAGAGAGAGAGAGGGAGAGAGAGTTGCTGTCTATAATCTCATACTACACAAACTGTTTGCATACAACTTTGTATTAGCCTATAAAAGGCGGCTGTGGTTACAAATTACAATGGAAGAAGAGCTTACATGAGCTGCAAATGCCCCATCACAAGCAGTAACAACTACAAGCACAACTCTTGCTACTACAAAATGAACCCCCTAGTAAACACCACACTATTATAAGCAGCAGCAAGAAACAATCCCAGAAAAGAATTTTTACTGAGAAAAATGAAAAGAATTGACGCGACTGATATATGCTTATGGGAAAACTACTGTAGTTACAAATTTAGCTAGCAGAAAGCTATATATGTAATGTATGCACAGGTTTTTGCAGCACTTGGATCTTGGAGGTGGGAGGTTCACCAACTGGAAGTTCACAAGAGGGCTGACAAGAAAATGCTATCACTTTTGCGCTCATTCTGAGCGTTGTAATAAGAACATGAAGCTTGAGTTTTCGCGAATCAGGGGTGGAGGTTCGATGTCAACAATCTCTATTTGTTGTATTGACTTGGATATGTCATCCACTGTGAATGGAATGCTGTAGTTGATGTGGGAAAGAGAAAGGAAATTGTTTGTTTATAGCCATAGATATGGATGAAATCAGAAATAAGGATTGAATGGATGTAATTGTCGAAAGCATTACCTAGAGTCGTCGTCTAACAAGAACGAAGTGCTGACAGCATTGTTTGAGTCTTCCGTCATCATTATTCTCATACTCGAGATAACCTGCAATTAGAAAATATTGTTAGTGAGAAATAAAGCAAGTACACACGTTCAAAGTTTTCCCCACAAAAGCTGTCTCTAAAAATAGAAACAAAGAGAATAACAAATTGGATGTGATGAACAGTTTACCTCTGAAGATACACTGTGTGTACCGTATTTGTCATCCCAATACATTGTACTGATCCTGTACAACTGCTGTATGCTAAGCACCTGAAAGAAGCATTATCAGGAGCATGTGAGGACAGATGAAGATAAGTTTATGCATAAGCATGCACAGAAGGGAGCAAAAAAGTTTTTAAGAACAGTCAGGTTACTCACTGGACAAAGATCATTCATTATTTCTGTCAAGGTCTTCTTAGGCTTCTGATGAATAACCTGATTTGGCAGGAAATTTGAAATAATTCAAATGGTTAATAAGCAATATTAGGTAAACAACAACTACATGGAAGTAGAAGTCCAGGAAATAGAACAGACCAGAAAGCCAACTGCTTGTCTAATATGTTTCAATTCCTCCCAGGCTGTGCCTGCAAACTGAATGTGCAGCAGCTGTCAAGTCTCTGTACAGAAAACTAACAAGAATTACCGAATATAAACTGACATTACCTCCTCGGTTGCCTCATGGCACCACTGTTCCAGCTCTGCCAGCCCAGCTTTAACATATTCCCCATTGCTAAATGAGCAGCACTCACGTCGCAAAAGAAGACTGCAGATACAAATTCAAACATCATTCATTACTGATTAAAATATAAAATCAGACCAATCATGACTGTATGACTTGAATTTCCATGCATTTACCTGTTGAACAATTGAACGTTGATGAATGAGAATATCTGCGTGAAAATTTTCCGAACCAGGAATGGTGGAACCTGTAGAGTCACATGCAAATTAAGGTGGTGCCACACAAGGATGAAAGATAAATGTTTAGGACATGGTTTTGGAACTTGTACTCACATGGTTGGCTCTCATAATCTTCAAGTAACTATCAAGGTTTTTCACTATGCTTTGCCAGTGAGCGATCAAAGCTTGTTGAGCAACAGCATTGGCTTGGGAACGTCCCTTCACTAAACTAGCCCGCGATGTCCTAGGTGCCTGCATTGTAACGTATGAACAATGAATACTCTTCCAGCAACTCAAAGAATTGGATCTAAACAACAAAAGAATATAACATATGAGTTACCTGTATACACAGTCCAATCAATGGGGATATTTCTCTTTTCAAATTGTCTCTTATCATTCCATATATCTTCTCAAGGAAGGCTGTGAGTTGCTGTTTAAAAAGTAAAGCCGGATACTTGGCTTCAACTTGTCGCAAGTCATCCAGGCCAGCAAGTGTCCGAGTACCGAGAAATGAGAACCCACCACTCTGTGGAGTACCTCGAAAACCCTGAAAGTAATCAAAACCAAAAAGAAATGAAAAAAATAAAAAGAATTAAGCCAAGACAATGTACATGTATAATATAAAGAAATATCGACACTTTTAAATGTAAAATAAAAATAATCTTACTTGAGACATTCTTCCGAGTAGAGAAGTTGTTGACCTCCGTCGTTGTGGGGTTAAGCTTGCTGCCCCACTTGCTTTCAGAGTGCGTTGAAGTAGCAACAACAATGTAGATGCATTGGATAGCCAATATGACAATGTATCATTGTTATCCTGGGCCTACGGCACATAACAATTAAGTCAATGATAAACACTACTATCCACTTCATTCTTTCCCAGGCTGGCTTTATTCATGAGACAGATGGATGCATTACAAACAAGACACAGGTTTAATCTTACCTCTATTGATGCACTTATTGTTTGAATAATACGGTCAAAAATACTGGTTCTTTCAACCTCAAATGACCTCCAATGAAGGAGGCATTTGTATATTAGACAAGCAGCAACAGGCTTGCCAGCAGAGAATCCTAGATCTTGTGATATACATTTAATTAGTAAGTCTTGGTTCTCCTGCACCAGGAAAAAGTGGCATAGTTAACAGAAGAATACATATGTCGAAGGCATAAATTGCAACCAATATGCACACTATCACGCCTGGAAATACGTTCATTACTAATAAAGTGCATACCTGCTGCTTCTCATTTAGAGACTTCTGGGGCCTGTCATCAGTCTCCACTTCCCGCTGACCAGGTGAATTCTGATACATCCAGAAAATGTTCGTATCAAGTTTCAGTATTATATCATATTGCAGCTTATCATATACCAAATCAACATATTGCCCTCACCGCCACTTTCTTCATTTCTCCATTTACTATATTGCCATTCTCAACGGCTCTCTGCAATTTAAACAGAAATTCCAACATACATTTCCATGAAAATACATGAATTAGTTAAATCTACAGCAATACATGCCCTTCATACCTGGATGATTGTTGTTTTTGGCCGTGGTGTTAATGCTTTACCAGTTGGTGATATTGCCAGTGCTTGTTGGCGGAGTACTTGATTCTCTGATTCCAAATTAGAAACCTTCTCCAATAGTCTGCATCAGAGATAAAGAAGATGGTTGACACGATTTTTTTACATTATTCACCAGGAAAACGCTGTTTATAGGTGTGTCCAGTGCATCCAGAGATATGGCAGCACTGGCTTCAACTTTCACATTAAGGTTCTATCAAAAGCCTAATGTCAAAAAAATACAATTTCAATATTGTTTTGGATGTAATTTTACCAAATTAAAGAATTAATTACTCAATCAAGTTATTGATTGTCAATCTAGCTAGGCGTAGGCCGTAGGGTAATGCAATAAGTGGGAAAAAAGACAATTAAATGGAGGAATACAGTAACATATTGTGAGATTAAGCTTTAGGACAGGAAATTTTCAAATTCCTTCACAGCTAATACGTTACAAACCTCTGCACTGAATCCTGAAGCTGATCAGCTTTCTTCACTGAATCTTCAAGTTTCTTGGTCAGTTCCCCAATTTTCAGCTCAGCACCTACATAAGCTTGCTTTGCCTCTTCAGCTGTTTGTGTTTGAGATAGCAATGACGCCTGTGCACATGAAAAATGACCATTAAATGACATCCCGTGATTTCAATTTTGTTGTCCTTACCATGAATTATTAAGATAGCACCCAACTACATCAGCAACACGAAATCCTTAAACTCACAAGTTTCACGCGCCCTTGATGCTTCCAAGCAAATAAATCAAAAACAGTTCAAAGATTCTTATGCTTCAAATAAATTTTATAACTACGCCATTAGTATGTCTAAACATGTTCCCTTCATGAGTTAAGCTAAATTCAATTCCTATAGTAACAAAATTTGACATATTAGCATTTACTAAATTGATGACCATGGAATAAACTCTAGCTATTTATTTACGTTACAGATGCTTATTCACATAATAAAAGACTGCAGCACTAAAAAATTTGCAGAATGATCATAGTTCCTACAACTTGGTAGGTTTACCTTTAAGTTCTCAACTTCAGTTGTCAAAGAATTTATCCTTTCTGTATCTTGAATAACAACAGGGGTTTCTTTAATGACTGGAGGAGCTTCTTCAATGGCTTTTCGAGCTGCCTCTCGTTCTTTGATAACCAAAGAGTTAGCTTCCTCTAGCCGTGATTGCATGGCATGCAATGCTTCCTGCAACTTAACAATTTCTTGGGCCTTTGCCTCCTCAAGATCAATCTGCATTTCAGAACAATGTAAGCCAATATCACAAAGGGAGCCGTTAGCACCACACTGAAAAACAATAGATAATTTAGGAGTGCTTAAGATACAAATCCATTACCCTTAATCTCTTTTCAATTTGCAAACGCCATGTGAGTTCCTCCACACGCTTTTCTAGTTTATCCTTTGCTTCTTTAAGGGCCCCTGTCTCTCTTGCAGCCTAAGTAAATGAAAAGTTAGCACTAGCTCAACCATGTGTAGCATCACTGCATTACAAAGCCGTGACAAGTAACAGGAAACGGTAAGCATTGAAATCTAACCATTTTAAGCATTCTGAGCTCTTTTCTGGCAACCCTACATCTCCAGCCACACTGAGAAACAATAATTGCTCTCTGGAGTCTCTTGTAATAAGAATAAGCTTCGTGGCCACGCCAGTGAGCCTGTAAGCAAGCAGTATATAAAGATCAATGATAATTTAGTAATTGTATATGAGCACCAGAATTTTCAGATGTATAATTTAATCTTGTAACAATAGCAGTGCTCTTCAAATTAATAACTATAAAATAAATAAATGGTCATGTTACAGAGCTCTTCAAATTAATAACTATAAAATAAATAAACAGTCATGTTACAGAGCAGTGATGTTACCTGGATAATGATTGCAGCTTTAGTTTGTCTCCTAAACCTAAATTCATTGCATGCAACCATCGTTCTTAAGCCTGTCTGCAACGTGATTGCAGCTGACCTAACTGTTAAATAGGATGTCCTAGCAACGTATAGCCGGAAATTCTTCTGGATCTTCAAAGCTGCAGCTTCCCGCCTCAACTGTTCATATAGTTTGCGGGCCATCTCACCTGCAAAAGGCAGATAAATGGCACATTAATATTGCAAAGATGGTAAATTAGCTAATATAGAATCTAGTTCAAGAGCAGATAGAGCTAGATACAACACTTCAAACAAAAAGAGAAAACTGAGATTTTCAACAATATCTTTATTATTTATATCATATTTTATTTAAAAAGATTTCTTGCACTCTTATGCTTTCAGATGACTAAAATGTTGTGTCACAAACATAAAAACAGAAGCATAAACATAAATAGTTCTACACTTTTAACTTTCCACCACAATTAATATCAGTTAGCAGCATCAACATATTTGTTAAGGACTCCACCAGAACTACACAATTAAATTCAGGCATTTCCGACTTCTCTAGGTAATAATAACAAATTTGTCCATGTTGATATAGCACAATATTATTCCCCTCAAAAACAACACGTTGATATAGCACATTTAGTACAAAATAAAATACCTCGCAGATAAGACTGCAATATAACAGTCGCATTGCGTAATGAGATAAACTCCTTGCGAGCAATATAAGTGCGGGTTTGCCGTTGAATGGTTCGGGCCGCATTTCCCAGGACCTCAGCTCTCCTAGCATCCAACTCAGCCATCTGACCAGCTCTTAGGAAAACTTTTGTTTTACCTATCTGCCAGCATGCAGGCAAAAAAGACACTTATTGTCAAACACATGAACGAAGAGAAAGACAATATAGCATAAATGCACAAGAAAGCAATCTACAAACTCTAGTGTAACAGCCTATAATTATATAACCTTAAAACTATAACTGGCAATCATAAAACTCTCTCTCTCAAAAAAAGTATACAATAGAGCTATCAAATAAAAATTATGCAGTAGCATGATAACAGAACAATAAGGATATCCCTGATCACCTGGTATCCTTTCAGTCCCTTTTTGTCAAGGATCATCTGACATGCAACCTTATCATCGAAGCTGTAAAGAAGAAAGAGGCGTACATTAAGTTCTACTTGATAGTAATCAATAACCAACAGGCATCACACAATATCTTTATCATCGCAGAAGAATCTGCAGACATAATGATAATATATGGGACTTACTTTCCTTCCAAAACTTCAGGAGCCAGTAAACTAAAACGATTAAGGAACTCATAAAAAGTACGCCTTGTAGGATAACCAGCGCAGCTGATCCTGATTGCCTCGAGGACACCCTAAAAAGCATAAGAAAGCTAGTTAAGAATTTACAAACTTAAGGAATATAAATATCTATCAAGCAATTAAAAGGCATGTATTAAGCATAATATACTCACACCACAACGTAATTGCTGGATGACATTGGCATTCTCAAAAATTGCAGGCTTCAAGACATTATTCGGCTTCACACATCTGATGTAGTGAGGTTCTGTATCACTTAAGGTCTCCATTAATGATTGAAGTTGTAACTGCAATTTAGACAGTCAATATACCACATTAATTTTCTTTCAAAAGGAATTCAACTAAACAAACGTTCATACAACATTAAGGCTTCGTTTAGTATGTTGTACAGGATTGGATCATAATGTATTGGATTGGATTGGATTGAATTGAGTGATTTTATATATTCCCTTGTTTGGTTTATCACAAAATATGATTAGATTTTTTTTAAAATATATTAATAAAATTATTTTCAATTAATTTTAAATAATAAAAAATTATAACACATCAAAAAAATAATTAAAAATTATCAATTGACAACATATAAAAATATAAAATTCAAACTTTGATATATATATATATATATATACACAAAAATATAATCATTTCAAATTAAACAATAACTATAAATAAAATAACTAATTTTTCTTATTATTTTATGGGAAAATAACTAAATTTTATTACATGTGCTAATCACTAAAATACGTGCTTGAAAATCTAAAATTCCTTCAGGCGCAATTATTCATCCACTTATAAAAAAGTGCAACATCTGGTATTCTAGCAGATATAGAGAAGCCCAAGTGGGTTTCACTCATCCGCCCTTAGTGGATATAGGAATACTTCAGCAGACTCCCATATCCAATACAATTAATGAATGAACTCAGCAAACACAGGTTATAAAAATTTAATTCCCCATTACATCCAATCTGGCCATATATATGATCAACCAAACAAGGCCTAAGAATCTAACCACCATGCACTTTCATGCAACAAAAAAGGTGTAAAGGAATCATTGGACACTGAGTACTAGAATAGAGAAGTTATGGATATTTTAAACATAATTACTAGGGGCATAAGCAGCATATATATGTTAGCCACTGGGCAACTAGAGTACACTATAAAACCAGCTATCGGAAAGAAATAGAAAATAACTACATTAGGTACCTTGAAGCGTGACCCTATGGACGAAAATTTGGATGATTTCGATGATTCATCTGGAAGCGGTGGAAATAGACCTGCCACAAAAGGGCACTTTGCAGCAGTCAACAGAGCTTGGTGTTCAGCCACCACATAATCTTTGTTTTTGTCCAGAAAGTAATTGGCTTGATAAGTCACCTTCACAGTAAGAAAAGAGGTTCAGAAAATTTCGAAACTGATAATAGCTTTCCCCACTCAACCAAGACAAAGGTTATATAGAAAGGTCAGTTAGTTTTACCTCCCCAGCATAGTGTGATATGGTAAAATCAGTACGAGAAAGCTTCGGTTTGATAAAACGTTTGTTATTTTTAAATGTCTGGTACAACTTCTGCGCAAATGTTTCATGCGTAGACTTGGGAAACATGCTGCATTAAACGATGAAGATTTACTAAATTAACAATTTTTATAAGGTAATATCGTAAATGCAAAGATCCAAAAAAAATAATAATAATAAACTAGACTTAAATGTATACATTTGTAACTTCAGTGATAAAAAAAATGAATCAAAATTAACAAAAAAAGCTTACCAGGCTTCATCTAAGAGTGCAATTATTCCTCCAGGTTTCTGTCAAAAACCAAATTCCACAGTTGCCACATGAGATCTCATATGAATTTGTATGACAATTCACTCACCTATCTGCTATTTGAAAAATATATATATGTATGTATGTATGGATGTATGTATCTACATCCAACTGCTAACATATGAAGTAGCTGAAAGGATGCCAAAAGGAAAGGAACAGATAAACATAAATTGTTTGCACAAGTAAACTCAAAAACCTTTTCAATCAGATCCAACACATCTTGGTTATCAACGAACTCAATATAGCTCCAGTTTATCTCTTCTCCAGAGTACTCTTCCTGCTCCATTTTAAACACATGCTGCAAACATACAATGACAAAGAACAAAAGTCAGTACATTAACTCAAAAATAACAAGCTCCCGCTCAGTGACCAACAAAGCTAACCTGATTGAAATGTTGCTGCAATTTTTCATTCGTGAAATTGATGCAGAACTGCTCAAAACTGTTTTATAAGAACATATTTATAAGAACATAAGTGCAAAGCCAATAAGTCATTTTTCAATTTGCTTGCTGATTCTTTGACTTTTTTTTGGGTGTACTTGAGGCATTCTCTTCCCACCTCTATCTCTCTACAATTATACAGATACAAAGAAACAAAAACAATTTGCTCGAATTACAAATAAGCTAGTCAAATTAATGGCTTACCTATTGCACTTAAAACTTTCAAAACCATAAATATCAAGTACTCCAATTATTGACTTCGAAGTTGGATCCTGTCCAATTGAAATGTTAATTTTTTCCACAATCCTGGAAAGAATAATGCAAACCACATTAAACTAACAAAAAGACAAACACGCTTCTCAATCCAAGTATCAGAGAGAAAAAGGAAAAGAAATAAGGTTAGAGCTCCTTACCAATCAAATAAGCGAGAATATATCGTTTTGGCTAAAGCATCCCTGCTGGCCAATGCATTTTCCGGATCAAGAGTTCTTGTAATAACTTCTTCCGGTGTAACCATTACACGTTTAATTAGTGCATCTTCTAAACTCTGAGCATTACACCTATTCATGATTTTGATTAGTAAAAACATGTCTCTATATGTACAAGTTCCATATTCCAAGCAACTAATTACCATACCGGAGAAGTTCTGCAGTCATATTAAGATGGAATCTAGACTTTTCATCTTTAACAACGGATGAGTCTATCTCCTTACCCTTGGCAAAATCAATATTACCAAGATGGAGAATTGCAGCAACAACCCTGAAAATTGCCTCCTGCAGTATTCTGCATAAGATCAAAATTGACTCAAACCTAAATATATACTCTTAAACTGAAGAAAGAGAACCTGTTCCTGGTCACTAATTCCCACAATATCCATAGCTCTTCTGGTTGCAAGATACTCTTCAGCATCATTTACATCATCCAGCTCATAACAATTCGATTGATTTAAATAATGAAAAGATTTTGGGCTCCCCAATTTATACTTCGCAATATCCTGCAAAAATTTGAAGAAAATTATTAAATTTGCATTTTCTGGAATGAAAAGCTACTAACAGCACAACAGAAGCAACCAAGCCGAAGAGCACAAAATACCTCAGGTGGTGCCGCACAAAGAAGGTAAAAACAATGGTAGTTTCTCTCTGGATCAGAAATCTGGCAAACACGAGACCTTTCGAGCAGATAAGTCCTAATAGCTGCCCCAGATATTCTCCCATTCTTGTCAAATTGAATTTCAACAAATTTACCAAAACGACTACCATAAGAACATAAAAATAGATCAGTGAAACCCTGATAATAAAGATTCCTATGAAGTCATACATAAATGAAAATTCAACTACATTTAACAAAGTTACTTGCTACAAATGAATGTGAATAGTCAAATGATTACAGAAAAGTTAACTAATAAGGCAACCTAATGAATTAATACACACCTTGAGTTGTTATTCCTCACTGTTTTAGCATTGCCAAATGCTTCAAGAACAGGGTTAGACTGTAACATTCAACCACAAGAAAAGACATTACTACATAGTAAACCTAATTCTTAAAAATATAATGAGACATGCACTAGCTTACAGATAGGACTGTGGATTATTAAAAATGCAATACATGCAACAATATATTCCTCTAACCTCAAGAACTTGTTGTTCTACTGTTCTTCCTTCTATCCCTGACCTCCCACCCAAGTATGCAAGATATCTCATAAGCATCTTCGTTGTCTCAGTTTTACCAGCTCCACTTTCTCCACTTACCAGAATGGAATTGCTTTTTCCTTCATTAATCATCGCCCTATATTATTATATCATTGCACATCAGTAATAACACCACCAAATATAACATGTTTGTATGGGTTGAAGATATGTATAAGTTGTTACAAGAGAAAAATCTGAAGTCACCTGTATGCAGCATCTCCAACTGCAAAAACATGAGGGCTTAGCTCCCCAAATGCTGCTCCCTTATACTGTCCCATCATATGTGTATCATATAGATGAGGCAATCTTTGAAATGGATTAACTGCTATCAGGATATTACCCGTGTATGTCTAGAAAATAAAAATGAGATTGTGAGCATCATAAAAATATACAAAAGCTCTCACATATCAAAAACTTGCTTCATCGTCTTGGCAAAACTTAAAATGGACACATGAAACTCACGTAGATTTCATTAAGTTCATATCTAGTGGCCAGATTCTGCAGAACTCCAGGTTCATGCAAATAAGAAAGCTTTGTCATGTCATCCACACCACCAGGAGGAGCTTCAGTGTCCTTTGGGAACACTTTGGATATATTTGTAACAACCTGCACAAAAACAGTCCAGATAATTCATCCATAACAGTAAAGGAAAAAAGCATGAGAGCAGAACTCTATGCAATAAAGAGCTAATATTTATATTCATTACAGCTATATGTAGCCATAAGTCAACGGTGATCAATAAACGACAGAACCGCATTTAATTTGTTCATACTTAACTTATAAGATGATCTGATTTGAACAAACTTTCACATCATATTAGTTAAAGTCGTAGGTTTAGCCTGAAACCGATCATAAATGGGATGCCATAGTTGTAACCATTATTATAAAAAAGCAGGAGTACTGACCGTGCTTGCAGTAAATTTGAAATTAAAGATTACAGATGTATGTAATATAAAAAATTATAAATATAGTATTTGTTATGTGTTTAAGTGGGATGTGAGGTTCTTCTTAGGTTTCCTGTCCAAAACCTGGCACATCTTTGACACCATAATTGATCACCGAAGATATTAACTAAAAGGAAAATCGAGAGCGATGCTCTACTTTGCCATCATTTATATCACCCTTTACAACAAACAGTTAATTCCAAGTATTAAAAGTCAAATCAAAAGCAATGCAGAGCACTAACCGCCTTTCCATTTGTGCATTTAACATGAACCTCCTGACCGTTGATCCGGGTAACTTCTCCATCAATCCACGCCAGAACACGATCTTCAACCCATACATGGGAACCTCCAATTATGTTATCCGGCGCTGCCTGCAAATGTAATATCATTTAAGCAACAGTAAACTGTAAAATATCATTTACTAAGTCCAAGAAGAGCTATTAGAGATGTTTCATGAAAGACGAATTATTGAGTAAAAATTTTAATACAAAGTAGAGCTTAAAATGCAAACATCATGTGTTAGTTTTGAAAGTGATGAGCAAAGATACACCTGTCAAAAATCCAAGTTTATATAAGTAAGCATATCACACAGTCCAATAACTCAACTAACCAACACTTGTACTTCTATGTTGTTAAGCTTACACAGAGCTATAATTCGCAACATTATCTTTCCTAACACAAAAGCAAACAAACTTTCCAAATAGCCAACCAGAAAACATACCGCTAATTCCAATAAGGAAACCATTTTCATAAACTGGCAGTTAATTCACTCCCTAGAACCCTAATCTTGCCTCAAATGAATTAAATCAAAACATCATAATTGCTATTTAAAATCGCCAGAATCCCCCAAACACCACATTCCAAAACCGAACAGCCAATAACAAAACAACCCTCAATATCTAAGCTGTCTCTACATAATTAAATTCGCCGCAAAACAGCCACTCAAAAACTTTAAAAACAAACTAGATATGAACTCATACAGCATACAAACCAAAGTACAAAAATTTCAACCAGAATCCATTCCCCATCACACAAGAACCCTCACAATTCCCCAAACATAAACAACACCTCATTGATAAGTTCAAAAAAGAACACAACGTAGCAGCACAACCCCACTTCCCAAAACTTCAAACAAACAACCCCTAAAAAACCCTTAAGTCCACAACTTCAGAACCAAACAAACAAATAAACAAACAGACAAACAAACAAACAACATGCAAACTTCAACAAAATCATCCTACATAAATCTATACGCACACTCAATCAAACACATACAAAACAAACTAAAAAACCAAAATTATCTAAAATTCAATTACCATGCAAACAACTACCAAAGATGATCCTCAAACCGATGCCTCAACTCATCCACCACCAACCCCAGATTCCCAAATCAACAAAAAGCCACCACCATCACCGCTCCCTCCCTCTCTCGAAGCTCAAATGCCCTCCTCTCTCTCTCTCTCTCTCTAAAAGCTCTCTCCTTTCACCTTCTTCCTCCTCCCTTTCTCTAAATATATCTATACAGATATATCTCAACTGGGGTGTCACCTTTTTTTTTGTGTTGTCAAGTTTCCGATACTCTTTTTTAAAATTTCTCTGCCTCAAAACTACAAACAACACCGTTCCCTTTCTCTCTCTCTAAAATGCTCTTTTTTCACCTGCTTTCTCTCTCTATATATATAGTCTACAGTGGGGTGTCGCTTGTTTTTTGTGCTTTCAAGTTTTTGAAATCTCTGTCTTTCTCTCTCTAGGTCTCTCTCTCTAAAGCTCTCAACTTTTTGTATTGTCTGGTGGTTGTGTCAGCTGCTGAGGTTGAGGAGGGCAAAATTATGGGGCCCACAAAGCGTCTCTCTCTCTAGAAAAATGACTGCAACAACAACACTGAAAACAGCCCATCAGAAACCGAAGAAGAGACGTAAAATTATATTGTCATTGACTAATTAATTACTTTAATTAAGAAAATTACATTTTTACCCTTCTATGAAAAATATTTTTACTTTTTTATAAAAGAAAATATTTTCAATTTTTTTGAAAAACGAAAATTATTATTTTGAATTGGAGGGAAAGTTGTTTTGGAATTATTGGTTAAGAGTTTGGTTTTATTATATATTTTGAATTGAAGAAATTTTTAATATATATATAAAGAGAGAAATTAAAAAATGGTATCTGTAATATATAAGTTTATATTTTTGAATCAAATATAGGATAAGTGATTGATAGAAAAATGGTTTTAGTGTTTTGATTGTATTTATGTAAAAATAATTTTCATAAAATATAATTTCATTTTAGTGTACATTTATTTAGATGTAATTTTGTTGTTTCATGATTTAGATGTAATTTTTTGTTTCATGATTATTCCATGATAAACAAATTATAAAAATATGTATAATCGAGTTTTATAAAATTGATAGGACTTTTATTCTATTTAATTTTTTATTTTTCAATTTGTCTTTATATTTAATCAATATTAAGTACAGTTCCTTTTAATTCTTTAATGATATTAATTGTAAAAATAAAAAATTTCTATAGTATTAGTATTTACATTAAATTGACATTTACTTTAGTATTACTTATTATAACAAAATAAAATGGTTAATACTATAAATATAAGATACAATAATTTATTAATAACGCACACAGAAAATTTAAATGTATTTATTAACCTCATTGTTCTACTAATAAAGTTGTGAGTTGGACTCAACTCGTAATAATTACAAATATATATATATTTAAACTAACAGTAGTCTTATATATAGGGTATTTTAAAAATAAATAATGTTATATTTTAAAAATATATATCTAAATGATATGATAAATTGATTTATAATTACCATGCTAATTTTAAGTCAATGTATTAATGATGTGATAGTTATAAATAAATTTATTATATCATTTGAGTAATAAATTTGAAAAAAACAAAAAATTGGTGGTATATTGCTCTTTAGTCAATCAATATTCTAGATTTATTTATTTCAAAAAAAATCAAAATTTAATTTTTTCTTAACGACGAAGAAAATCAAAGGCTGTGATGTAATTATGGATTTATTCGGACGGTATATATGGGAATACAGGTAATTGACAAAATACAACCTTAAGGGACAAGACAAAGAGAAATCCGCCCGACATTGCTGGCTTTGTGAAAATTAATAATTTAAAAATAATTTATAATACTTTATTTAGACCCCAAATGAAATTGTATATTACTATTCGACCACCTCGTTACGCTGTTTTTCACATGTTGGGGCCTACCTGTATTTTTAAATCAGCAACTCTCAAATTACTAAATTATCCTCATGTTTAAAACGTCACAAGTAGCCCGACAGGGCCAAAATTACGAAAAAACTAAAATAAAATATTTTATAAAGTTTCCTAATCTTGGTTTACTTTTCAAGCAAAATAATAAGAAATTTACCGAGATCTATCAAGATTTATATTTCTTTTACCAAGTAGATGTATGAATTTATATTTGATATAACTGCTCCATATGAGATTTTTTCAATTTTAAAGTTTAAATTACCATTTAACACTCAAATTTAATTAATATTAAAAAAATGCTCACGAATATAACGATGATGAATATGAAACAATCCTTATCAAGGTTTTCTATTTTTATCTATCTTTCAAAAATTTGAATATATAGATATATATATATATATATATATTCCTTCCTTATTATATATCTCATAGAAACATGGCTCAATAACATTTAAATAGTTATCATATATTATGTCTTTACATTTACTTTATATTTGATATAACTGCTCCATATGAGATTTTTTCAATTTTAAAGTTTAAACTACCATTTAACACTCAAATTTAATTAATATTTATATATAAAAAAAAAAAAAAAAAAAAAACTCATGAAGATAACGATGATGAATATGAAACAATCCTTAGTAAGGTTTTCTATTTTTATCTATCTTTCAAAAATTTGAAATGTACATATATATTCCTTCCTTATTATATATCTCATAGAAACATGGCTCAATAACATTTAAATAGTTATCGTATATTATGTCTTTACATTTACTTTACAAAAATAAAAATCTAATGTGATATTTTCAATGATAATCTTTTATGTCAAAAACATGATCTAATATGCTAAAAAGTTATTTATCTTATTGTAACAATTTTTGTGTTCAATTATAAATTTCGTTTATCTTTTGATTACATCATATCAATGGATGGGATGTATATTCTTGTGATGCTATGCAAAGCTGAATATATCATACTTGGGTGAAAGAGTTGAGATACTAAGACTAAAGTGGAACAACTAGTTCTTAAAAGTTACATGAATAAAACTCTTTTCAAGTTTGGAGTTTTAAATCTAGTTATGTCCGATAATGTTAGACAACTACTTTAATGTAAGAATCGTGAATCCTACAATTAATAGTCATGGAAGATATGTAATATTATACAACCGTTTGTAATGAATACATTGTTGCATAAATTGAAATTTAAGAAGTCCAAACCCTACATATAAGCTCAAGCATGTCGAGCAACATGAAATAAGTGTGACAAGTACAATAATTATTCATGTAAAAATATTATTATGATTTAAAATTATGTAAATACGATAATAACGAAACTCATATATATGTATTAAAATGTGAAAATAAACTTAAAATAAATACCAAAGTACAATTATTTTAATAAATTTATATAAAAATTTACGTTTAACATCATGATATTAACACAAATTTTAGTTATTATCATCGACATTGATATAATCTATTCTACAAAAATGCATTTTTTAGTAGTTGTTTAAAATCCGTATGCTTCCTTATGACATTAATTTATAGCCTCAATAATTCCTACCCATCCTAAGATCATAACTTGCATCTGGAAAGTCGAGGTTCAAAGCATGTAAGCTATTCAAATATTTATATTCAATATATATTATTTGAGTTCGATGTTTAGATTTATCAATATGATATGTATAGATTTATCATTTTTTGTAGAGCATTTGGATTTTTGGATATCATTGGAGGTGGGTTTGTGATACCATCATTAATTGATTTACAGGTGGTCACTCACAAATAAATAGCTTCTAAGCTTTATATATATTAATACTAATTAATGAACTTTAATTGTTGGATTATAGCTTATAAGCCTTATATATTAATACTAATTAACGAACTTTAATTATTGGATTAATTTAGCATTCACTAGTTTATTATTTGGTACTATAATTCTTTGTCTTTTAGTACATTTTACATGGATTGTTCTATTCATTTTCGAACTAAATACAAAAGCTAACCTGTACAAGAGTTAAGTTTTTGTTTTTATGAAAAAACGGGTCAATTAATAAAAGAGATATTTATTCTTACTTAATCACAAAATTTTTACGATTAATTTACTTTTATGACCAAATTGATGCCGTTTCTTTAATTGAGAATTGAAAAAGGTCCCCAGCGTTTCAAAAGTGGATCCATAAATCAATATTTAAACAACTAGCAAATTACTTATGAGACAACATTTGTTAACTTTACATTTCATAATTTGTTCAATTAACTATAAACTTTAGTTTGAATATATATAGTGTTTTTACTATCATTACCTTCTAATTTTAAAAGTTCGATAAATCAATCAAATTTATCAATTATATTATCTCCATTAAACAAAATCTTCGTTTTATTTAATTCAAATATAATAAATGAATTTAACTGATTTATTATAACATTTTAAACTTAGAAAATACTGATAATAAAAATAATATATATAGATACACTACATCCTTTCATTGAATGGAAATAAAATATTTTGATTTTACACTTAAATGAAAAAAAGACAATGGAATTAGTAGTTACAATGATGAGATAATAGATTTAAATCACATGCTCCTCATTCAACTTTTAGATGTATTAAATACATTCTAAGTGTTGATAGGATTTACATAGTCATACAACTTTCCGAAAGTTGGAATAGTTGGACACTTATGTATTGATGGTCCCATATTATCATGTTCTCACAAAATGCCACTCATTTGCACTTTTTGCATAAGTTGAATTTCACTTATTTAGCTTATACTATCATAGTTATGTAGCTATCATATTATCTAACTCATCATTGTTTCTAAGGTAATACTTAAACATAAAACCAAAAGGCTTGTCCTTACCCTTAGATGGTGTAGTGGAGTCTTAAGGCAGTATAGGTGATACATTTTTGTTCCAACTTTAAAACAAGTTATATTTTAATCTCCCCCTCGTCTCATCCCAGCAGCCGATTTATTCAACCTCGAAAAGGTTAGCTACCATTATACAAAAACAAATTGATAGGTAGAGTAAACAAATTATCAATTTAATGATTAAAAACATTAGTTTTAAATGTTCCCTTGGTTGGTTTTCAAAAAAAAAATAAAAAAAAAATAAAAAATTGTTCCCTTGGTTGTAACAGTTGTTTAAGTGGAAATTATAAAAAATGACCATTCTAAAAAATGAAAATTTGTTTTTACCTTTTTTTTAAAAATTTTGCTTTTAACTCTTCAAATAAATTAATTGCAGTCTATAGCTAAATTATCCCTGCATATTTTATTATTCTCTTACATTATTCATGGTATGAGATATTTAGCTTCATTTGTTGATTATTAGAGTTTTGTTGGGATTTTTTTATTTTTTTTAAATTTTCGAGTGTTTTTTATTTTCGATGTTGGATACTGATATTTAGACTTAGATCTAGTTAGATTTACTTGTATTTAGCTTGAAAATTAAGATTTTCAATAAGATACAATGTTAAGATGATGAAAAGGTTTGTACCGATTTTTAAATCTATTTAATAACCGATACCGGTTTTTTAAGTCCACTACTAGTTTTTAAGTCATCGATTTTTAATTAGACTTAAAACCCCTTTTTTCGTTTTTAATTTAGTGTATTTTAGTAAACTTGAATATGTAATGAAAATAGTTTGTTTGTGCGATTAAAAACGAATTTTTATAGAAAAATGGATAAAAACAAATTTTTTCTTTGGGTTTTGGGTAAAAGTGAAAAACTCCATTTATTTAACTTGGTAGTGTCTCATGTTTGAGGTGTTACATTGCATCTATATGAGGTATTAAAAAAAAAAAAAAAAATTTTAAAATTCTCTTCATTCATACGAGCCAACATGATAAATACTACAAAAGAACAAGTGTCCAACTAATCATAAATTGTATCACTCAACTTGTCATCTTTCAAGTTGGAAAAAAAAAAAAAACCTCAAACTAATAAGATATTATCAAAAATAATTAAGTGACATTATTAGTCTGTTGGGACTTTTTTTTTTTTTTTTTGAATACAGGAACTGTAACTGGGACAAGCCCAGAGAACAACCAAGACCATTGAACCGAGATATTACACTGTGGCACGGTCTGGGGGACGACTCCCAAGTGAGAGAGAGCCACCCACACGAAGGTGGGGGAGAGACCCACACTGAGGTGGGAGAACAACCCACACAGGGGTGGGAGGACAACCCACACTGATGGTGGGACAGAAATTATTAATATATTATATATTATATAAGATTATATATTATATTATTATATATATATAGAAAGTGGGGGGAGCGGGTGTCGAACCACACCTACACTTGGCGTGGAAGTTGACTGGTGCCAACGGCACCAGCAACCATTCGACTAGTCTGTTGGGACTTGAGACCTACCAAGATTAAAAACGACATGTATTAGATTAGATTTCAAAATCCTACTCCCATAACATCAAAAAAGATTTTCTCCCATGAAAGAGGAGACACTCACAAACATCCTTATAAATACCCAAAATGACACTTCAGTTACTATAAAACAAATACAGCAAAAAAATATATATACTAACCATTTGGATTATGAGTGGATACGTTTTTCTTAAAATATATTTTTTTATATGATTTTCGTATAAATATCTTTAATTAGTTAATAATCTCATGTTCCATCAAATAAATAAAATAAGGGTAACTAATGACCTTTAGAAGGTTGGAGATCATTTATGTCTTAAAAATAGTTTTGGTCATTAGCATTCGTAAGATATGTCTCTGGACAAAATTATCCATTAAATAAATAAATGAAAAACTAATTTCATTTTCTTTAATGTCTTGAACCACCTGAATCTCTCTCTTTCGTTTAACTTCTTTTCCAACATATTCTCTTCCCTCCTAGTCTTCTTCTTCATTTTTTTTTCCTCCTCATCCTTCTTAATCTTCATTTTCCTCATTCTTTCTTCGTTCTCATCAGAAAAATGAATCTACAAATTGCAAGTCCACCCCCCGTGAGTCACAATAATTTAGTCATCATTTAGATTGTTACAACTAAAAGCTTTTGTATCACGACAACACAACATGCTGTGATGCACGATGATACAACAAATTGTCATGACTTACAACAATTTAATACTATTGTAACTTACTATTGGTGAACCAACAAATCTATAAAGTTCCTTTTTCCGTCGAGGAAGAAGAAGAGAAAGAAGAAAGGAGACGAAAAATAGGTGAGAAATCCGTTGAAAAAGAAAAAGACACTATTGGAGAGGACCTTGGACTTAAAGAGAGAACGAGTAAAGACAAAAAAAGGAAGAACCTTTTTTAGAAAACCAACAGTTTTATCTATATTTTATTGACTTAAACACAAATGACCAAAAACTCTTTTTTTGTTTTCTTGTAATCACAAATCATCAATAATCTATATTTTTATTGACTCAAACACAAATGATCAAGAACTTTTTTTTTTCCTGTAATCATAAATCATCAATAAGATAAATAAAAAATAAAAAATAATAAAAGAAATTTTCAAAACCCACAAAACTTCATCCAGGAGATCAGTGGAGTGGTAAAACATTGTAGTACCCCTTTTCATGGCTCAAGTCAGTCCAGCATCAGTCGCTTACAATTTCTTAATAAAGTGTGAGATTTTCAATTTCTTAATAAAGTGTGAGATTTTCTTACGTGTATATATATGAGTTATCGTTCATCTAGATATAAATGATTTTCAATCATATAAAAGTTATTTATTTCGACCTTATCATTAGTATTTTTCCAATTAAATATGGATGATTTCTAATTATATGAAAATTATTTATCCGAATCTTATCATTAATGTTCTTTTTGGGCAGTTCTACTAACTAAAAAGAAAAAAAATACAAAAATCAAAAATCAAAATCCTTCGTCCCAAGGATTACTCCTGCGTCCCTAGCCCAAAACCTCGCACCAATCAAAAACCTTTCCCCTCTCTCTCTAAAATCTCTTTCTCTCGCTAAAAAAATGGCGGCTTCCCCTTGCACTTCCTCGTCCCTCCTCCGCCGCCACCAACCCCACCTCCATCATTTCACTTCCAAACCCTCTTCCCACCCCTCCAAACTAACTTTCATCAAAGCCTCCACTGACTCCCCCACCACCTTCAACAAAGGCGGCAACATCCGCGACGAAGCCCGCCGCCACAACGTCGTCCACAGCCACCGCTTCTCCGCCAAGTACGTTCCCTTCAACGCGGACCCTTCCTCCACCGAGTCCTACTCCCTTGACGAGATCGTTTACCGCTCCCGCTCCGGTGGCCTCCTCGACGTCCAGCACGACCTCGACGCCCTCCGCCACTACGACGGCGCCTACTGGCGGGCCCTCTTCGACTCCCGTGTCGGCAAGACGACGTGGCCGTACGGCTCCGGTGTCTGGTCGAAGAAGGAGTGGGTGCTGCCGGAGATCGACAGCGACGACATCGTGTCGGCTTTCGAGGGGAACTCCAACCTCTTCTGGGCGGAGAGGTTCGGGAAGTCGTTTCTGGGGATGAATGAATTGTGGGTGAAGCATTGTGGGATCAGTCATACGGGGAGTTTCAAGGATCTGGGTATGACGGTCTTGGTTAGTCAAGTTAATAGATTGAAGAAGCTGAATAAGCCTGTGGTCGGTGTGGGGTGTGCTTCTACTGGGGACACTTCGGCTGCTTTGTCTGCCTATTGCGCCGCGGCAGGTATAAATGGATGGATTGATAGATGTTGAAGTTTTGTTGTTTTTGTTAAGTGGGTTTGTGTTTTAGTATGTGGAAGTATACATTAGTGTGTGTACTTCTGATATATGAAAGCATTTCTGTATCTGTTCGCTGCATATGCATGACATAGATGTGTAGGAAAAGACATTGAAGTGTTTTGATATGTAGGTGTATATGTATGATATATTGAAGTAATTTGGTATTTGTGCGCATATGCATGATGTGTGTGAACATATTGAAGTATTTTAGTAATTGGGAAACGGTAGAAACACATTGAATTGTTTTGGTGTGTAGGCGTATACGTCTAATGTATTGAAGCGTTTTGGTTTCCATGTACAAGTTCATGATGTGTATAGACATGATGAGGCATTTTAGTGATTGGGAGATGCTATACATATTGGTGTATAAGAAAGTTTTGATGGTGTCATGTTGCATAAGAGTGTTTTGCAATTGGTTAATTATATGTTATATGATATGATTTGAGGAGATTGGATGTAGTCGTGAGACACACTGGATTATTTCAGTAGCTGTGTATTGGTTTTTAAGTATTTCAGTAACTATGCATTATGCACGCACGTCCAAGTTCCAACATACTGAAGCATTTAACTAATAGGGCATATATGCACAACACAGTGCAGCATTTCAGTAATTGGGCACTGTGTATTTTGGTAATTGGGGATTGTGTCATGTTGCATGAGAGTTTTGTGTAATTGGTTGACCAAGCTAAGTGATATGATGTGAATTGATTGGATGTACCATGGACGATGAAACACTTTGAAGTATGGATATATACATGAGACACATTGAAGTGTTTCAATGTCTACATGTATACGTCTAACATATTGAATCATTTTAGTATCTTTGTGCATATGTGCGATGTATATGCACATAGTGAAGCATTTAAGTAATTGGGCACGGTGTATTTTAGTAATTGGGGTGTTTGTCTAACACTATGTAATTCAGTAATTAGAGTTTTATGCGTGATAGTAATTAGGGCATATGTCTCACATGGTGAAACATTTTAGTGATTAGGCGTATACGTCCAATGCAGTGAATCATTTTGGTGCATGGGGTGTATATGCCTGGTGCACTAAGCATTTCTCTTGGTAGATAGTGTTTCAACATAAAAGACTAGCATAATGTTCTTTGATGTATGTAGATAATATGTACTCTTTGTCTTGTATGTTTAGAATGTTGATTTATTTACATATGGGTGTGATGCTAACAGGTATACCCTCTATTGTGTTTTTACCGGCGGATAAGATTTCAATTGCTCAGTTGGTGCAACCCATTGCGAATGGGGCTTTTGTGTTGAGTATAGATACTGATTTCGATGGTTGTATGCAATTGATTAGGGAAGTCACTGCTGAATTGCCGATTTATTTAGCGAATTCGTTGAATAGTTTGAGACTAGAGGGGCAGAAGACTGCTGCGATTGAGATATTGCAGCAGTTTGATTGGGAGGTGCCTGATTGGGTGATTGTGCCGGGTGGGAATCTAGGGAATATATATGCCTTTTATAAGGGGTTTCATATGTGTAAAGAGTTGGGGCTTGTGGATAAAATTCCCAGACTTGTTTGTGCACAAGCTGCAAATGCAAATCCGCTTTACCTGTATTACAAGTCAGGGTGGAAGGATTTTAAGGCTGTTAAGGCGAATACCACTTTCGCCTCTGCTATTCAGATTGGTGACCCGGTTTCGATTGATAGAGCTGTTTATGCATTGAGAAACTGTGATGGGATCGTAGAGGAGGCTACAGAGGAGGAGTTGATGGATGCTATGGCTGAAGCAGATTCTACTGGCATGTTTATATGTCCTCATACTGGTGTGGCATTGACGGCATTGATTAAGCTTAGGAATAGTGGCATTATAGGGAAGACTGATCGGACCGTGGTGGTGAGTACAGCTCATGGATTGAAGTTTACGCAGAGTAAGATAGACTATCACTCCAAGAATATCAAGGACATGGCTTGCCGGTTGGCTAATCCACCAGTGAATGTGAATGCGGATTTTGGGTCAGTCATGGATGTGTTGAAGAAGTATTTGGTAAAGCACCAAAGTACTAGGATGCTGTGAGCTGTGTAAGTTTAGGTCATGTGCTATTTATCATTCCCCTGTCAGACAGTAGGGATCTTTGTAGTAGTGTTCTTTTACTTGATCTGTTTTGGAGGCATTTTGCTTAATTTGGAATTGTCTCATTTTGGTCAAGCTAATAATCATTTGAATTCAATTTTTGTTTTTTTTTGAAGTGTTTACTTTCTCTCTTTGTATTAATTCTGCTATACATGGTAGCACGTTTGATTTATGAAATATGTTGAATTCATTCAAACTTTTGCAATACCCCGTGGAACTCATCTTCTGGCCATTTGGTTTATTAGTCATTCACTGTAACGTCGACTATATGCGATCGTCTCGCTGCTTGCTGACAGCCACATTACTTCTCAGAAAAGGGTGTGTTAACATACAAGACTATGACATTCTGTTTACCCGGTATAGAAGGTATGCTTCGATCTTTCTACTTTGCTCCAATTAGAGAAATTGTGTTTGAAGATGTATCTCTGAGACTTGCAGATAACGTTGTGGTCAAGGACTCAGGTACTGGCATGTGAATCAGAACCGATATGTACAATTTAACTGCAAAATTTGAACAGGGCTCTGGTTCTTGAATTTATGATTGATCATACGCTCCTAGTTTGCTATTAGGGGAGATTGTGAATTTTCGTCATATGTTTGCGAAGATCAATGTCATGATCAAGTATATTTTGTTTTAGTCCCCAAGAAACGGAAAGGAAATGGGGTTTTTGTCTTCCCTTTAAGTAATCAAATCAAACCTCTGATTCTTCAGATAACCTGGAATTGCTGATAGGTAACCTAGAAATCAAATCAGAACAAGTTGAATCATTGATAGTTGTATTGCCATGCATAGACTTGACATTTGCTTAATCCCACTTCTGTGGTGATATGCCTTGTTTCTATTTCCTCCAGCTATCACTCTGCATCCATCCTGGACTCAGCTTGAGAAGACCTTGGACCTCTTCTGTTAGTTGCGAGGCTGGAATCATATTAGGTAAGTCAGAAAACGTCACAAAACAAGCCAATCATGACAACACAAAAGGGGCATCCTTTCACCAGAAAATTGTATCATTTGTTTTCCCCATTAATTCAAATTTTTTATTCAGTAAATGTGAATTTGACGGAGAATGTCAACTCCAACACCAGGAAGAGTAAAACTATCACAGCAACTTAATCCAATGACTCATATCTTAAGGCTCAAATTCGTATCAATAAGAGCTTATGATATCGGTACACACTTTGCTGGTGCCAAACCTTAAAACAAGCTCAGTGGTAAATTCATCGTATTCACGTTAATGAGATTACGAATTTAAATTATATTCCTGTCTTCTAATTTTTTTGTACTTCAATTATTGTTACTATTATTTTGGTTCTATCCAATTATCGAACAAAAAGTCTTCAGATGATATCTTTATCAAAGTCAAGCAGCGATCAAGGAAAAAGCCAATCATATAGCAACCAAGTAAAGTTGCTTGCTTTTGTTTCCAATTGACTTTAAACTGTGCACAAACTTTTTCTACTTGAAACAAGGAGGAGAAGTCAAGCAAGTACTTATCAGTTGTTATGGTCCATGACCTCTGACTTTTATCTAGTGTGGACATTGTTATATGAAACTACATAGATTATACGTACGCTTTTTATAATATATGTGAAATTATGTAGTTTCTGCACACAAATAGTACCAATTATAAAGTTTCATCATTCAAACGAGGAACAACAAAGAAGAAGAAAATGGAGCAAAAAGTGAACATAGATCAATTCAAAGGCCAAGGAAGGCTACCAAAGTATGCAACCCCAAGTCAGTATGATCTCCACCTTAAACTTGATCTCTCTGTTTGCACTTTTTCAGGTACTGTGAAAGTTAACCTCAGCATCACTCAAAAGACCAATTTCCTTGTCTTGAATGTTAAAGAACTTAATGTTCATGAAGCCTTGTTCACAACCTCAGGCAACCAAGTAAGTATATATATACTTTGGTTGATAACCATCAACTTATCTTTACTTTTTTGTGATTATTATGTGGTTTTATTTTGCAGCAGTATTGTCCCTCTGATATTGTTGTGGATGATGATGATGAAATACTGGTGTTGGCCTTTGATAAATTGCTTTCTGTTGAAGAAGGGGTGCTGGAGATTGAGTTTTGTGGGAAACTTAATGAGCACTTGAAGGGGTTGTATAGATGGTGGTGTTCTTTCTCTACTTCTTTTACTTTTCCAAGCTTAGTTTGTTTCAACAGAAAAAGAATTCATGTAGTTCTCTTAGATTTTTAGGACCCTTTTTGTGAAAACAAATGAAACCTTAATAGATGTGGATTAGTGACAAAAGGAAGGAAAATTTTGAGTCTTGAAATCGTTTCATTTAGTATCAGAATTAAACAGAAGACATAAAAGAAGAAGAGCTAGAAGCTTTAATTTTTGTTTAAGTCAAGCTTTTTGAATGATACATAGAGATGGTAATTTATTGTTTATTGATTTGATCTTCATGCTTATAACAGTACATATGTGGACAAAGAAGTGAAGAAGAATATGGTGGTTACTCAATTCGAAGCTACAGAAGCAAGGCGATGTTTCCCATGTTGGGATGAGCCTGCACTTAAGGTGTAGCCAATATCTACGAGTTTTGTGACTGTTGATCTCACTAGATTCATACACAATCACATGTATATTTATGCTTTCGTGTATGTCCAGTAACTAATTTAGTGCATGTATGATTTTACTCTTGTAGGATGCTCAAAATTGCCTTAAAACTGAGAAATGATCATTGTTGATTCTTAACAGGCAACCTTTAAGATAACCTTGGATGCACCATCAGAGTTAATGACACTGTCCAATATGCCAATTATCGATGAAAAGCTTGATGGGAATGTTAAGACTGTTTATTTTGAGGAAACTCCAGTCATGTCAACTTATTTGGTGGCTGTTGTAGTTGGTTTATTTGACCATATTGAAGATGCAACAGCTGATGGTATGTCAATAAGCAAGAAGCTTGTATTTTAGTTCGATACAGATCATAATTCTGTTATCTAAACACTTGAAATGCAGGTGTCAAGGTTAGAGTATATTGCCCTGTTGGTAGGAGTGATGAAGGGAAGTTCGCATTAGAACTTGCTGTTAAATCACTTGATTTATTTACTAAGTGAGTACAAAACAATCCAATCATGATTCTAGTTGCAACACCTGCTTTCAATTTTTAAACAGACACATTAACACTTACCATGGAATTTGTTAGGTACTTCTCAACTCCATATCCACTTCCTAAGCTAGACATGGTTGCTGTCCCGGAATTTGGAGGTGGAGCTATGGAGAATTTTGGTTTGATTGTGTACCGCTACAATGACTTACTCTACAGTGATTCAAAATCTACAGCTAGGAGGAAGCAGATTGTAAGTTATACATCTAAATATCTTAGCTTAAGGAACAAGTAATATATATACTCTCATTCTTTTTTGTCAGATGACGACGGTTGTAGCACATGAAGTGGCACATCAATGGTTTGGCAATCTGGTGACAATGGAATGGTGGACTCATTTGTGGCTTAATGAGGGTTTTGCAACATGGGTAATTTTGAATTTCTCAACTCTTTATGTATGTCTGGATGGCATTTGATTCGAGATGAAGTCTATAGTTGAAATTCTTTTTTATTTTTTATTTTTAAAATTTTTTATTTTTTTAATTTTCAGGTTAGTTTTATGGCCACTGACATCTGGTTTCCAGAATGGAACATATGGACTAATTTTCTTAAACAAACTACTGGTGGCCTAAATCTTGATGCACTAGAACAATCTCATCCAATTGAGGTAATCACTCCCACAACATATTTCAAGCATTTGTGTTTCATGCAATTTGAATTCGTCATTTGGAAACTTGATGGTGTTGGTTTTTCTAGGTGGAGGTACATCATCCTCATGACATTGGACAAGGTTTTGATGCTATCAGCTACCGAAAAGGATCAGCTGTTATCAGAATGTTGGAGGGCTATCTAGGAGATGAACTTTTTCAGGTGAGGAAATTTACATTTTGATAATATATCATCACCTTCTGATAGATTTAACTCTCTTACTTTTGCAAACCAGAAAGCATTAAGTGCATACATCAAGAGATACTCTTGGAAGAATGCAAAGACAGATGATCTGTGGAGAGTTCTTTCAGAGGAGTCCGGTGTTGATATAAACTCATTGATGGACTGTTGGACAAAGCAGAAGGGCTATCCGGTTATCTATGTCACATCCAAAGATCATGTCTTGGAATTTGAGCAGGTGTTAATATTATATAACACTAACAAATTTTCTCTTGAATTAGAAATCTGATTCTGATTTATGATATTTAGGCACATTTTTTGTCGTCTGGCTCACATGGTGATGGAGAGTGGATTATTCCTATAACATTGGCCTTTGGTTCTTATGAAAAACGAAAGACTTTCCTTCTGGAATCAAAACGTGGAATGTTGGATATATCAGAATTTAGTCCTTCAGATGAAACATTGTGGATCAAAGTCAATGTTGAGCAGAGTGGATTCTATAGAGTCATATATGAAGACAACCTTGCTTCTCGATTAAGGAAAGCGGTAGAACACAATGGCTTGTTGGCAACCGATAAACTCGGTATGCATCAATGCTTACTATAGTGCTAAAGCTAGTTTCACTTGAAAAACAACATCTTTTTAATCTTATTTCAGGCATTTTGGAGGATATGTTTGCTCTTTGTGAGGCTTGCAAACAACCATTATCGTCGTTGCTTTTGTTGATGGATGCATTCAGAAATGAGAAGGATAGTGTAGTGTTATCTAAACTCATCGATGTAAGGATTTCTTCTGTACTTGAAAATGACATAAATTAGACCTGATACTTACATCATTACTGACTTATAAGCAAATTATATAACAGGTTTGTTGTAATGTTTTTAACATCTCAATGGTTGCCATTCCACATATAGTGAATGAATTGAAAGAATTCTTCTTCAGTCTCCTCCAATGTTCTGCTGAGTAAGAGAAAATTTAGTTGACACAATTAACACAAGTAAGGCCTTTTTATTCAAACTCATTTTATTGCATCATGTATACCTTTTCATGCAGAAAATTAGGTTGGGAATCAGTACCTGGAGATAGTCATTTAGATGTGATGTTAAGGGGAGAAGTGTTCATAGCATTGGCTACTCTCGACCATGAGAAAACGCACAGAGAAGCAATGCAGCGGTTTCAGGTTTTGTTAGATGATAAAAACACTCCACTTCTTTCTGCTGATGTGAGAAGGGTAAGATAAATTCGGAAAATGTCATACCCTTTTTTCGCCTTACCTTCATACACTTTCCAAAATGATAAACGAAGTTGTAATATCTCTGCAGGCTGCCTACATTGCTGTAATGAGAAATTCTAGCAACACAAACAGAACAGGCTTCGAGGCCCTGCTGAAATTGTACAGAGAAGTTGATGGAATACAAGAGAGAGAACGAATTCTACGTAAGATACATATACGAGTCCATTTATTAATTGTCTATGAATGAAAGTTTTCTTGGATTTTACGTGACATGTTTTGACATTGTACAGAATCTCTTGGATCTTCTTCTGACTCGGATATAGTTGTAGATGTTCTCAACTTTTTGTTGTCTGATGAGGTACCTCTCTTCACAAGGTCTATGCAGTGACAATTGAATTTTCTTGCTACAATTACAGTCCTTAAGTTCATGATCTCAATGTTCATTTAGGTTCGAGATCAAGACATAAATTATGGACTTTCAGGATTAAGCTTAGAGGGCCGCGAAACAGCATGGAGATGGTTGCAGGTATGCGGCAGCTCCTGTGTCAATATCATATTAGTATTTAGGAACATTTGCACTTTCTTGGAGCTATACAATGCATTTGATCATGTACATTCGTTGGTGAATGCAGGAGAATTGGGAGCGAATCTTAAACAGATATGATTATGGGTTCCTTTGCGATGATTTTCTATATGAAATCATCAAACCGGTAAGTACTTTGGCCTCGAAGATTGTATTGATGTTGCATAACAATATGTTGCTTGCTTAGCTTATAGACTTGTTGGCATGACAATAGTACTCTTGTGAGTGTTATTAGTTAATAGTTAAAAAGTGCTTGTCAATAAAGTGCTTTTTACTATTTTATTTATATTTGGCTAAAACATATGAAAGTATAGCACTTGATATAAGAGATTTCGATTATAAAAATTCATAAAAATACAAACAAATTTAACTAATATATGTTTATTGTTTAGCAATAGCGTTTTCTATCATGAAACATTTTCAGAAACATTTAAGAGAGATTTCTAATTAATTTCAAAATCGCAGTTGACTTTTTTAATTTTACTTTTTCTGATGGTTCCTATTGAACTAATAAGGCTGATTTAGTCACATACATGCATTTGGGCAGTTAAGCAGCAATGAGAAAGCTGAAGAAGTGGAAGCATTTTTTGCCAGTCGTGGAAATCCTCAAATAGACAAGATTCTGAAGCAAAGCATTGAATACATTCGAATCAAGGCAAGGTGGATTGAAAGCATCAGGCAGGAACAATCCCTTTCAGACATTGTCAAGCAATTACTTCACGAGGAGTGAATAACACTTCCAAACTACAATTTCTATGTTGTTAAAAGCACTTTTCTCCACTTATTATGGTACTATCTGTTTTGAGTCTAAATTTGTTTCTATGTTAAATTTGGTTGGTTCAAATTTGTGATGAGTCCATATGTTGCGGTTTGTCCAGTACTAAGGATTTGATCAGAGTACAAGAGACAACTATAATTTTATGTTTCGAAATTAGATAAATTAATACACACTTTAGTCCAATTTTATTTTTGATTAAAAAAAAAGTATTCAATCTGAAAATTTATAAGTTGAAATTGATGTAACGTAAGGTTATTTTAAAAAAAATAATGAAATCATACACACACACACACATAAATTTCATACGTACTTGTGCTCTAGATGGGACAGGTGAGATTAGATTTCAAATCTCAAACCCATGAAATCTGGTGTTTGGGCCTTTCCCTCTCTGGCCCACTTTTATCTCCTGTCAGGGCAAAAAAAATGTAAGTCAACCAGAAGTGGTGGGTTTCAAACTCCTGTCTTAGTAAGAATCAGATTTTTATATCATATGTTTTACCTATATTTTCTTTATTTTAAAATATGTAAATTATTTATTATAATAAATATATTTAATAAATTTATTAAAAATACTTTTATGAGATTAATAATTTAAAAATTAGTAAATAAAATTTATAATGATTTCTTTTAATTTTTCATTTATAATTAATTCTTCTTTATAATTATTATTTTTTAAAAAAAATTCATATTTAACATACTTGAAAATTAATTTAATCTAGCATTGTATTTTTTTAGTTCCAATCCCAATTGCACCAAATATATTACAACACTAATTTTATCCAATCTTTTTCCATCTATTTTTATCTCAATTCAATTTTATGTCATTCAATCCCACACACGAAATAGTGTCTTATAGTTTAAAATTTGAATAAAGAGAAGTAGTCCAAATTTCAAAATTTCTACTTTTATTTCTCTGGCTGCATACGACATCATATGCTAAAAAATTTGATCTAGGCTCTTCTTACTAATCAAATCAAAATTGGAAATTAATCAGCCTAATCCCCCAAAATTTTCAAAAATCAATTAGTTGGTCATCAATCTGAATATGTTCTTACCTTGCCTAAAAAATCGGCATATATAAAATCATATAATTATTTGGCTATATATGGCAGGTCATAGATGTTTGACTCCCTGCCTAATTAAGTGAAGATTTTTTTTTTTTTGGATTTGATTTCCATATCCATGCACAAAAACTTTCCTAGTCTTTTTATTTCAAGAAAAAAGAAAAACTTTCCTAATCTTTTTCTAGGAACCAATAATGGAAGATTCAATTATGATATTGAATCAATGGCAACTCAATCCCTATCTCTATAAAGGTCATTGAAATTTTACCTTTTTATTACAATTAACAAATTCTTTGTTTTAGATCGTAGAAGGCATTCTTCAAAAGCTTAAGGTACTCATACACTACTCTTCTCTCTTTGTAGTGAAAAACCATCATCATTCGATGCTTTTGCCTTTATTGTTTGGTTGTTCTTTCTCTTTTCCTTTATTGTTTTCTCTAATGTTCCTTATAACAATGTTAAATACAATTCGACCAATTATGATTTGATTTGCTTAATTTCTCTTTTCCTAATTTACTTCAATTTTCCGCTTAATGAATGTTAAGTACATAAAATGATCATAGCAACTCTATATCACTTCTTTCTTATAAGTTCTTTAATTTAATTTTCCGATTTGAGATTGTTAGTATCAAATCAACACTATAATTAGCTTTTAAATATGTTCATTAATTGAATCTATATCACTGTTTTCTTTTTTTAATTTTTTGAATTCTAATGAACAAAAGGATGGGTCGAGGAAAATTGATATTAAAGCTGATTGAGAATGAGAAGTCGCGAATGATCACTTACCAGAAACGCAAAAGAGGACTGAAAAAGAAGGTGGAAGAGTTTGCCATCCTTTGCGGCGTCCCTACTTGCATGATCATCTACGGCCCGAAGCTGAATAACAGACCACCGGAGGTGGAGGTTTGGCCTAAAGAAGCCAGTAATTTCATGGAAGTTGTCAACTTGTACAGAGACAAGGTCTTCTCAACATCTCATGTAATAAAAGCATACAGCCTCATAGATTTCTTCATTGAACGAAAGCAAAAAGTTGATGATAAAGTCAAGAAACTCCGGAAATCCAATCTTGAATCCAAGTTCCCAAGTTGCTGGGACGATCGTCTCAATAGTTTTTCTCTTGATCAACTAAGGGTTCTTCTTGTGACATTTGATAATAACATTGAAGTAGCAAGGAGGAGGATTATGATCATGAAAGGAGATGATCTTCATAATAATAATAGCGTTAATCAAGTTTTGATGCAAAACAACAACGTTGAACTAGCTGACCCATTCAACAAGCAATCAGTGAAGCCACTTGATTGCACGCAGTTGTATCATCCAACATTTTATTTTGATCCAACGGCTGTGATTGTAGACAATATGATGATCAACAATCAGAGGGCTCCTATGTATTTATGCGGACGTCCATCCATGCAGACCATGCAGCACTATGAGCAGTACTACCCTCCTCTACCAAGTAATAATAATACATCATCTTCACACATGCATGGCTCTTACCATCAATTCAATGGATTCTATGGAGACATGCATGAATGAGTTTGTTATTAGAAGTGAGAGAGGAAACGAGTAGATTATGTGGAGGACTTTTGATTTAAGACTTTTAGTATAATAATGTTTCATTAGCTAGCTCTTATTTCTTAAATAAAAGTTGTTTATGATTCTAAAATTGTTTTAGCACTATTGACATTGTATTCTATTTCTTTTGTTGTTAAATAATTATCAGAATTTAATGCTTCTTTATATGAAATATATTCATGGATTAAAGGTAATGTTGAGCCGAGTGGATTCTAGTCATGTATGACTAATAAATTTTTTGCGGGCATTTAGTACTCATGTGAATGTTACTATTTAGCAATATTGTAAATATCGTTAGGCGTTAGACAGTTTGATTGATAGTTAACAGAGAGTCGATCAAACTTAATCAAACATGAACAAAAAATTTATGAAAAAATAAAAAATTGTGAATGAACAGAATAATCAACATGCTCTGGCCTTTGAGTTTGTGAGGATAACTGCAAAAAGATTTACAAAAAAATTGTACAAACACAATACAACAAACATAACAAACAGACAACAAGCTGGTGAGGGAGTTTCTATATTTTGTGGTTAGTGGTTTTTGGTCTGGACTAGTGAGGTGGTGACTACCACGAGCCGTCGAACTTAAGGACGTAGAGGTATAGAGGCGAGGTAGGAGAAGCAGAGGCACCGCCGTCGTCTTTGTTATTGAGAATGAGGGAGCTAAAGGTAGGAGAAGAGAACGACATTGGAAAGAGAAAGCTTGATGTAGGAGAGAGAAAGAGCTTAAACAATTAGGGCTTGAATGGCTTTTAACCTAATGGCTAATGCAACATGAAACAACGTCATTTCAACAAAAAAATTTAAGAAAAAAAACTTAAACAAGGCCGTTTAGGTGGCTCACCGTCTAAAATTATCAATTTAGATATTTTTAGATCGACTGAGGATACTTAAATTGATTTTCAATACATTACTTTTTAATAGTTAAAAAATGCATTTCAATAGTTGAAAGTGCTATTTAATCTACTTTATATATTTGGCTATAACATATGAAAGTGTGTTAATTTTAAAACACTTGCTATTTTTTAGGTATTTATTTATCAACAAAATGCTTTGTAGATTAGAAAACTCGATAGATGCTTTATTGTGAAATATTCTTACTCAGAAAGTGATTTTCCTACATGAATGCTTCCAAATGCACCTAACGATCTAATACGTGAGCATGTTAATACAATCAAGAGGTTATTAGCTATGCTTTTCAGGCAAATTAGCTTGCATGGTTGCTTGGGATGGAAGTTTTGTACTTATCTTTTCAAGCTATTAAGATCGATCCAAGATATAGTAAACAATTATAGTTAACTAAGATTATTTCACTTTCTCCATGGTATCTGCCTACCACATGCAACCTAACCAGCTTTTACAAGTGTTATATATAAGACATTTCGCTTGAAAAATATTTAGAATTCATTTATATTATTCTTCAGAAATAATGTTTCCTATTATAAAATATTACCAAGCTCTAATATTATATCAAATTAATAACTATTCAATAAAAAGTTTAAGTTAATAAGAAAAGATTTAACAATAGGAGGTTTCTCACGAATTTCAGAATATGGATTCTCGGTGAAATGCTTTTAATGAATTTCAGAACCATTGAGGCTGATGTAGTCACATTCATTGGAGCAGTTAAGCAGCAAAGAAAAAGCTGAAGAAGTGTAAGCACTTTTTACTAGTAAGGGGAATCCTGACATGATTATGAAGAAAAGCATTGAAAATATTCGAATCAAGGTTAGGTGGATTGAAAGCATCAGGCAAGAACAATCCCTTCCAAACATCACCATCTATACAACCCCTTCAAGTTTCCAAATTATAATGGCACGAATAATTGTGCCTGGGCTTGGACGTGGACAAAGCAGCAGTGGAGATACTTGGTGGTGAAATCGGTTGGGTTGGATTGATTTGAAATTTTGATTTTAGGATGGTTTTGTTTGTTTGTGTTTTGATGGAAAAAATAAAAAAAAAATTAAATCTATTAAGTTTTGGATTATTTGTGTTTTAAGTGATTAACTACTGCATTTTCTTTTTTAACAAAAATAATTAACATCAAATGGTAAGAGGTCATTATTTTCATCCTGTCAAGGGTGAATTCAATTTTTTCCTTAATTAACTTTTATTTAGAGGAGAAAAGAAGCAGAATGTGCATCAATATTTAATTCAGGGTGGAAGGATTTTAAGGCTGTTAAGGCGAATACCACTTTCGCCTCTGCTATTCAGATTGGTGACCCGGTTTCGATTGATAGAGCTGTTTATGCGTTGAGAAACTGTGATGGGATCGTAGAGGAGGCTACAGAGGAGGAGTTGATGGATGCTATGGCTGAAGCAGATTCTACTGGCATGTTTATATGTCCTCATACTGGTGTGGCATTGACGGCATTGATTAACCCTGGGAATAGTGGGGTTATAGGGAAGACTGATCTGACGATGGTGGTGAGTACAGCTCACCGATTAAAGTTTATGCAGAGTAAGATAGACTATCACTCCAAGAATATCAAGGACATGGCTTGCCGGTTGGCTAATCCACCAGTGAATGTGAATGCGGATTTCGGGTTGGTCATGGATGTCTTGAAGAAGAATTTGGTAAAGCACCAAAGTACTAGGATACTGTGAGCCGTGTAAGTTTAGGTCATGTACTATTTATCATTCCCTTGTCAGACAGTAGGGTTCTTTGAAGTAGTGTTCTTTTACTTGATCTGTTTTGGAGGCATTTTGCTAAATTTGGAACTGTCTCATTTTGGTCAAGCTAATAAATCATTTGAATTCAACTGTTTTTTTTTTTTTTGTTTGCAGTGTTTACTTTTGCTCGTTGAATTAATTCTGCTGTACATGGTACAATTTAACTGCAAAATTTGAACAGGGCTGCTGGTTCTCGAATTTGTGATCGATCATACTCTCCTAGTCTGCTATTAGAGGAGACTCTGAATTTTCGTCATATGTTTGCGAAGATCATTGTCATGATCAAGTATGTTTTTGTTTTCGTCTCCAAGAAACAGAAAGGAAATGGGGTTTTTGTTTTCCCTTCAAGTAATCAAATCAAATCATAAAGTTTATCTTAGCTAAGATAAACAAACAGTGAACAACAATCGATTTCGCTTCTTGTGTGTTAGAGAAAGATATCTGCCAGACAGAGGGAGAACAACGACCGAGTTAGCTGCCTATTTTTAGAATAAAAAAGCACGGTAAAGATGAAAAAGAATAACCAAGTGAAGAGTTCTACTTTAACAACCAAATGAGAACAACATTCTTTTTGAGTCGGTGGCTCAAACAATGAAAGAGATGAAAATTGAAATGAGCAAAAAAGGGTTAGGGTTAGGGTTTGACCGAGAACGTTATACACCCCCCACACTTTTTTTACATTCTGTTTGGTTCTCTTTTTCGAATTCAAAAACGAATCAAACCACATAAGCCATGGAATAAACTATTGTGTATTTTGAATTTCCAGAAAACATTCATGTCAACTCTTGCAAACCAAACATAATGACACCCTTTCTAAATAACATAGCTTTAATTTTCATTATGAGTCTCAAAATATCCAGACCAGATCAGTTGACTGTTGCCGCTGCTTCTTATTTACTCCTTAAAGCTGATTTTGCTTTGTCTGTCAGTCGCCCTTTTGCTTCCTGCTCAATGTCTCTCTTCTTTTCATTCTTTTATAAGCACCAAAATTACCTTTTTTAGTTGCTTTTCCTCTTTCGTTTCACTTTCATATTTTTTTCCTTATTAGTTTCTTTACTATCTCAACAAATTTCCTGATGGACATGAATTCGAATATTTAATTGAATACAAGAACCAGGGTTAACAATGGTTGTGTTAATGGTAATGGTGATAAAATCATTTTCCATTGTCGTTGCTTTACGTCTAAGGCACCCAGATGCAGCTCCTTAGACAAGGGAGATATGTCATCGAAAGTATAACAGAAAGAGTCACCTGTATAGACTACTTCACGAATGAAAATATTTTCGCCACACAAGAGTTCAAACATCGCCCAATATCCATCACCATGGTGACATATTTTGATTCTAAGTAGTCTTTCAGATAATGCAGTAAAGAAAGCAATTATCATACAATCTGGATAAGTCGGACTTAGGGAAAAAACAACTTTAGAGTAATATATCTCTAGTTCAAGTAATTTGATAACTGGATTAACGAAGGGATTGTAAAAGAACAAGTGTTTTATGGTAGGCGAACCAGTAATGGGTTTTGAGAAGAGCACTCAACCGTATTTTGAATCATAAGGTTCCGCGCATGAAAAATCTTTGTTTTTCACAATTGTTGCATACTTCACATATAAATTCTGTTTGTGTATGGATTAGAAAGCGTACAGATACCACCGTCATCATCTTTTTTATAGCGATTGAAATGCATAACGCATGGAATAAACTCTTGTGTATTTTTAATTTCCAAAAAGCATTGATGCCAACTCTTGCAGACGAAATACGATGGCACCCTTTCGGACAGACATAGCTTCTCCATTGTGAGTCCCAGAATATCCTTTGGGAGATCAAACCAATCCGCTTTCTTCATCTCCATCCGTGGCCTCTTTCCCGTAGTCGCTGGTCTGTGTTCCATTATGGGTCTCCAAGTCCTTATGTGTTTTCTTTTGCTTGCTGCTCAATGTCACTTTTCATTTGCTTCTTTTCTAAATACAAAAATAACCCCTTTTAGCTTCTTTTCCAAGACAAATTTCAGTTTTTGGTTTTACTTCGGTCCAGTTCATTCGGTTGAAATCCAATAACACAATTAGATTCTATCAAACTAGCAAAATCAAATCCAATAACACAAATAAAGTCATCAAGCGTTTTCATTACAACAATTGCAAAATAAAATTCAAATTACATAAAATTCAGATAACAATCCAAATAACTTCATTCATAACCCAGGTTTAAGAGGCAATAAAGTTTACCTGAACTAAGACAAAGAAACACTGAACAACAATCGATTTCACTTCTTATGTGTCAGAGAGAGATATGCGAGACGGAGGGAGAACAATGACCGAGTTAGCCGCCTATTATTATAATAAAAAAGCACGGTAAAGATGAAAAAGAACAATCAAGTGAAGAGTGTTACTTCAACAACCAAGTGAGAACAACATTCTTTTTGAGTTAGTGGCTCCAACAATGAAAAAGATGAAAAATGAAATAAGCAAAAAAGGGTTAGGGTTTGACCGCGTACGTTATACACCCCCCACACTTTTTTTACATTCTGTTCGGTTCTCTTTTTCGGATTCAAAAATAAATCGAACCACATAAGCCATGGATAAACTATTGTGTATTTTGAATTTCTAGAAAGCATTCATGCCAACTCTTGCAGACCAAATATAATGACACCCTTTCTAAATAACGTAGCTTTAATTTCCATTATGAGTCTTAGAATATTCAGACTAAATCAATTGACTGTTGCTGCTGCTTCTTCTTATTTACTCCTCAAAGCCGGTTTTGCTTTCTCTGTCAGTCGCCCTTTTACTTCCTGCTCAATGTCTCTCTTCTTTTCATTCTTTTATAAGCACCAAAATTACCCTTTTTAGTTTTTTTCCCTCTTTCGTTTTACTTTTATATTTTTTTTCCTTATTAGTTTCTTTCCTATCTCAACAAATTGCCTGATGGACATGAATTCGAATATTTAATTAAATGCAAAAACCATGGATAACAATGACTATGTTAATGGTAATGGTGATAAAATCATTTTTCATTGTCGTTACTTTACATCTAAAGCATCCAGATGCAGCTCCTTAGACAAGGGAGACATGTCATCAAAAGTACAATGGAAAGAGTCACCTGTATAGACTACTTCACAAATGAAAATATTTCCGCCACACAAGAGTTCAAACGTCGCCCAATATCCATCACCATGGTGACATTTTGATTCTAAGTAGTCTTTCAGATAATGCAGTAAAAAAATGAATTACCATACAATCCGGAGAAGTAGGACTTAGGGTAAAAGCAACTTTAGAGTAATATATCTCTAGTTTAAGTAATTGGATAACTTGATTAATGAAGGGATTGTAAAAGAGCAAATGTTTTATGGTAGGCGAACTAGTAATAGGTTTTGAGAAGAGCACCCAACCGTATTTTGAATCATAAGGTTCCGCGCATGAAAAATCTTTGTTTTTCACAATTGTTGCATACTTCACAGTATAAATTCTGTTTGTGTATGGGTCAGAAAGCTTGCAGATACCATCGTCATCATCTTTTTTATTGCGATTGAAATGCATAACCCATGGAAGAAACTCTTGTGTATTTTTAATTTTTAGAAAGCATTGATGTCAACTCTTGCAGACAACACGATGACACCCTTTTGGACCAACATAGCTTCTCCATTATAAGTCCCAAAATATCCTTTTTTTACATTCTATTCGGTTCTCTTTTTCGAATTCAAACCGAATCGAACCATATAAGCCATGAAAGAAATTATTATGTATTTTGAATTTCCAGAAAGCATTCATGCCAACTCTTACAGGCCAAACACAATGACACCCTTTTGTAAACAATGTAGCTTTAATTTCCATTATAAGTCTCAGAATATCTAAACCAGATCAGTTGACTATTGTTGCTGCTTCTTAGTTACTCCTTAAAGTCGATTTTGCTTTCTCTGCTAGCTGCCCTTTTACTTTCTGCTCAATGTCTCTATTCTTTTCCTTCTTTTATAAGCACCAAAATTACCCTTTTTAGTTGCTTTTCCTCTTTTGTTTCATTTTCATATTTTTTTTTCCTCATTGGTTTCTTTCCCATCTCAACAAATTTCCCGATGGGCATGAATTTGAATCTTTAATTGACTTGACAGAAATTTAATTTAATTTTTTATTTATTTTATGAATTGTTGTCATTTAATATACAAATTTTCTTCATTTCTGTTTCATTAAAAAAAAAACTAACTAAAATAAAATTAACACAAAATTAGACTAATAAATCTACATTTAATGGTAATAAAAATATATTAATTATACTCATCACCTTATATAGATATATAACAACTTAGGAAGATCATTGTAATGTGTTGAGAACTTCGACATTAGAGTTTTAATTAATTTAGGATTTTATTTTATTTTGGTTAAGTTATTTCAATTAATTTAGGTTTAGTTATCTTATTTTAATTAATATTTTTCTTTTTGTTATAATTTATAATTTTTTTTTGTTTTAAGATTCATTTACTGAGAAAACTATGTTTCCTAGAAAAGTTAGAATTAGCTGCTTATGGATAGGAGATTAATTTTGGATGTTATATATGTATTTGCTTTGGAGAATTAATAAAACCCCGCAGCTTCGCCACGTAATTATCGTTGTTTTTTGACTTTTTAAAGTTAAGATATTAGGATTGCTTTGATCTTAGTAATAATTGTTAAGCATCTGCTTTGATTTTAAGAGGTTAAAGATTCAAATCTCATCCTTATCGAATGTATGGATAATTTTCTATAAAATTAATCTCTCCTCCCCTATCATATATATATATATAAAAGTGTAATTTGGATCTCCATGTGTAATGAGGAATTAGCCTTCTTATAATCATAGAAAGTATTGACTATCTTCAATGGCTAGGAGTCAAGAACATGGACACTCACTTGTTTAAATTAAATTAAAAGTAGTTAAGAGCCTTGAACTAGATTAGGCAAATTCTAAAAGTTATTTGGTTCACGCGTCATAGAAGACCAATTAATTATATGGTTACCTAACTTTACATCTTTATACTTACATGCATACATGTATAAATACATAAATCATGTCCAATACCATCCAAAATAACACAAATTAAATAAATATAATTGTTATGCGAAAAAATATATATAATTCATTATTTAAAAAATAATAATAAATACATTCTACACCTTTAAAAAATAACACATTTAAAAAATAAGAAAAAGCAAATGCTATAGAAACCTCCTATGTATAGTGTTTGTATCTATAAACTATACATTATAAGTTAGATCAACTTAGATTGACAAACAAATTCGGGCCATCATGAAAATAAATAAATCAAAGTCATTAATTAAAAAACAATCCACAAAATTGCAAACCCAAACTCTAACTTGGGCCGGGCTCCGGCCCAAGCTGAGGCCCAAGCTTTGATCTTCCAACTCTTCCGTCCTTGACAGAATTCATCCTCTCCAACCTCAAACCGTCTCTAAACTTCTTGATGAAGTCATCAGCTTTCATGTTCACGTCCGGGCTCGGACAAAAGAATGGCGGCGCCAACTCATCGCCGCCGTCCACGGCCGTCCCTCCTTCACCATCCGAATAGGGACTACCCGTCTCCTCAGCATCAATATCATTGTTGCTTTTCAACCTCACATAGTCCCCATGCACCTCAAACTTCCACACCGGAATATTAAATGGCGGCAGCGGCGGCGGCGGCGGAATGGTGTTCATCGGCGACTCTCCGCCGCTGTTTGTGTTCTCCTCCACCATGTTGTTGTAGCTTTTTATCTTCACCGGTATAGGCGGCTTCTGGGTTGTTGTGTATGTTGTGTTCTTCACCGCTGTTTTTCGCGAAAGCTGCTGTGTCCTCGGCGTCTGCCGTCGTGGCGGTGGAGGTGGCGGTGGAGGTGGGGATGATGATATGATGAACTGAATGGGTGTGATTTTCTTGGTTTTGCGTTTCTTTGAAGAGAAGAGACTTTGAAGAAGGTGGTGGCGGAGGAGGA
The DNA here is from genome assembly GCA_019925255.1 of Litchi chinensis. Lineage (NCBI taxonomy): Eukaryota > Viridiplantae > Streptophyta > Magnoliopsida > Sapindales > Sapindaceae > Litchi > Litchi chinensis. The sequence goes on along the minus strand of CM034464.1, from coordinate 3,271,416 downwards.
GGTGGCGGCGGCGGTGGAGGAGTTGTAGGGAGACTGTAGGAGGATTCATAGTCGAAGAAAATATCAAGATTCTCTACACTCTTTTGTCTTTGTTTCTTCTTCTTCTTCCTTTTCAATGAATACAAAAACTCTTTAGTTGCACTTGCACCACTTCTCTTCTTCTCACTCCTGCCACCCTCTTCAAACGCTACCGTATACGGCGGCGGAAGTGGAGGAGATGATAGCGGACGCGGTGGTGGTGGCGGTGGCGGTGGTGACTTACTTGTGCTTTCGCCCGAATCATTCTTCTTCCATCTCTCACTCTTTCCAACATCTTCATATGTTCTCCTCACCCTCCTCACCACCTTGGTTGGTGGTGGAAGCGGAGGAGATTCCAAAACCTCCGGTGGCAATGCCTCCTCCTCCACCGTCTCCTCCGCCTTACACGGCGGCGGAGAAGCATTCTGTACAACTTCCTTTTGCTCTTCTTTTTCAGTCACAAAACTACTACTATCAACATCAACACTTACATCCTTCACGTCATCACCTCCTCCTCCATCTTCCTCCTTCCCTCCTCTCTTCTCCTCCGTATGCGGCGGCGCTAATACCGTTTGTTGTTCCACACTAGAAGAACGATAGTTATACAAGTGAGTATCATCATAAAATCGCCATTGATAACCCCATGAACTACCTTCTTGATCTTCTTCTTCTACAACATGTTGTCTTAGATCCGGATATGAACTAAAACTCCTCAACCTATCCAACGTCCCATTATTATAACTTCTTATCGATCCCGATAGATCCCGATCGACCCAAAACCGTTGTGGGGTTCTTGGACTTGAATGTGATCTTCTTAAACTATCTTGTGATCTACCTAAAACTCGATAACGATCTTCTTCAAAAGGGTTCTTGCTGTTTTCCTCGCCGCCACCATTTCTACTTAGAAATCCACAAATGATGGCGAAGAGGACAAGAACTAGATTTAACGAGTCCCAACCTTTCTTGACTGCGTGTGGTTTCAAGACTTGGGAAGTGAAGGAGAGGATAGATGGGATGATGATGAAAATGAAGAGGAGAGCTAGAGAGAGCAGGACGACGAGGAGGAAGCCGGAGGAGGGCAATCGGGAACGGCGGTGGCGGCGGCTAGTGGGTTGCCAGAAGGGTGACATGTCTTCTTGATCTTCTTCCATGGTTGTTTTGAGGGAAAAGTGTATTTTGGAAAACAATAACTTCAAGGTTGCTTTTGTGGTTTTGTTGGTGGTGGTGGTGTTGTGATTGCTTTTGTTTGTGGGGCGTTTTTGGTTGTGCTGTTTGGCTTTTGCTTGCTTTTATATATATATATATATACACACACACACATATACTTTGCTTTTGTGTTAATTAAAAGATCAATGCAATAGGATAATGGTTTAGTGAGGAAGATTAGTGAGGATATTATTATTATTATTATTTCTTTTACTTTTAGTTTGGTTTTGAGAAATGTGAATATAAAGTTTTGGTTTCGTTGATGAGATTTTTATGACTGATTTCTAACAAGATTTATAATAAAGTATTGAATATTTTTATTTATTTTTTAAATAATATTTATAATGTAATGATTTGAACTTAATAATTAAGATTATTATCGGATTGAATAAAAATTTGTATATATCAAATTATACTCGGTAATATCATTTCCTTTATTAATATGAGTTTATTTGAATTTATCTAATAATATACTATCTAACAATTAAGAAATTAGCTTCATATTCGAATTGAATGTTGTTAAATATATAAAGCTACACAATCAAAACTATAAATAAAAACTAAATTTTTGTTCTATAAAATTATTAATTATGGTGGGAATTGAGATAATGAGATTTTAAATATGAATTACTGCATAACAGTTTTAGTCAACATTTGTGTAATCTGATTTTTTATTTTAATATTACTAACAATGGTGGGGTTGTAATAATTAAGGATGGGATTTTAAAAGCAAATTCATGCATAGTAATTTGATTCAACATATGTTTAAAAAGATGTGTTTAGATTGGCTTACGTGCAACATAAAATCAATTAAATTTATTTTTTTACACATAATTTTCATATCATTACACACATTCAAATTTGACATCCATTGTTTTAAACAAAAACCTATGGTAAGGCATATTTGTTCAGAAGATAACAAATTTTACAAAACATTTTAATATGATTAAATTATTGATCATGGAATAGTGATGGTGGTGATTGATTACGATACAATGTGGGGCCACTATCTTTGTACAATTTTTTTCTTCTTTATTTAGAGTGAAGAAAATGTGATATGAATCACATGATGGCTGTCACTACAAGAATGACAGCTATATTAAAGTAGGATGTATGTTTCAAATTTCAATCATCAAAAGCCATGGTCAATTTTCCAATCCTTTAATCAAGCTATTTTTTTAATCATTTTTTAATATTTTATTTGGGATTTAATAGCTTGACCACACAAATACAGTCAAATTATTAATCCATGCATGTATGTGACAAGTAGGCATGTTGAGTCTTGTTAGTCCTTTCAATATCCATTATGATAAGTTGTTATTAATTAATTATGACATTGATAATGACCCTCTTCTCTTTGCATGTCACGGCTTAGACATACCTAAAACACATTGATTTTTTTTTTTTTCCTTCAAACATCATGTTCTTGAATTTATCTTTCTAACAAGTATGATTAATAGCACGTTTTAATTAATTAAACCCAAACAATTACAATATAAAATACACTTAAAATAACAAAACTATTGATGGTACTCGAAATTATATAGCCAATAAATTTCATAAAAAATAGATAGAATAATTCATAAATTGATGATATTGATCCATCAATAATTTTCTCGAGACATATTATAGTTACGTATCTTAAAAATTTCACAATAAAACATTTTAAATGAAAGTAATGCACAACCCTTCATCATATATCGCCAACCCCTTAGAAGACTATATATCCTAATTGCGGATAAATACCAAATTATTGGTGGGTTAGCATTAATAACGTTTACATTAAATAAATAGAATAGTCTATAAATAAATTGATCATCATTCAGTCTATACAAAAAGCCTTGATCATACATCTCTAACTCCTCGTACCTTATGCCTAGTCACACATTTTTTTCAATTACTAGCTATTAAGTGTGACTTGTACTCATAGAAATGTAGTCAAAGGTCATATTTTCCGCATGTATGACAACTAAAATCTCACACACTAAATTAAACCAAAAACTTTTACGCAAAAATTTGAGCGTAAAGAGAAAAATTGGGTCCACAAAAGCAGCTAATTAAATAAATGTTTTTAGCAAACCGCGTTAGAAGCCTCTTATCAAATAATTGTCTTTATCATAAGCTGTGCATTACTTGTGTTTCTCTCTCCTATTTTTTTTAATTTTTTTTTCGAAAGCAACAAAAATAGTTTGATAGTTTGCATGAGTAGAGCTAGAGAGACAACTGTTCATTGTTCATTGCTTTTGTTTTTGCACCACGAAATTCAAAATCCCCCAAGTCACAAAACTTCGAAAAAAAAAGGAAACATGGTTTTGATTTTTACGTAAAAGTTTGGATAATCATTGATTTGTAATTAAAGTAAAATGAACAAAATGTAAATGGGTTTTAAAATAATTGAAAAAGTTATAAATTTTATTAATTTTAAGTAGATTAATAAAATTTATATTGAAATATATGAAAATATGTCATATATGATATAATTTTCGTATAAATTTTATATAATCTTGTAAAAATTATGTACTAAAATTTTTAAACTCTTTTAAAGCAATCAAAGTAAAATGATACGGAACTTTTAAATGAAATATAAATGGGTATTGAAATAAATTTAACTTGTCATAAACTTTACGTATATTAACAAAATTTGTGTTGAAACATATCAAAAGTTGTCATACACCTTTCTTATAAATTTTACGAAAATTTTAAAAAACTTTTGAGTGCCAAACCTTTTGATTATCTTTTTGAATTCATATAGTAGTAGAGTAATATCAATTGTTGCATACATAAAAGACAGAAACATACCTTTGACATTTACGTATAATTTTAAATTAAAATTTTAAGTTAATTCAATTTAATTTGAACCGTTCATTGTTCATTGCTTTTGCTTTTGCACCACGAAATTCAAACTCCCCCAAGTCACATGAACTTTGAAAACAATGGGGACATGGTTTGATTTTTACGCACAAGTTTTGATAGTGATTGTTTTGTAATCAAAGTAAAAATGATACGAATTTTTTGAACAAAAATGTAATCGGGTTTAAAAATAATTGAAAAAGTTCTAAACTTTATGTAAATTAACAAAATTTATATCATAATATACGAAAAGATGTCATATATATGACGTACATTTCGTATAAATTTTATAAAATCTTTTAAAAAACTGTGTACTAAAATTTTAAAACTCTTTTAAAGCAATCAAAGCTAAAATGATACGGAACTTTTAAATAAACTATAAATAGGTATTGAAATAAATTTGACAGGTCATAAACATTACATATATTGACAAAATTTGTATTGAACCATATCAAAAGTTGTCACACACCTGTCTTGTAAATTTTATGATATTTTTTAATAACTTCGAGTGCCAAACTTTTTTATTATCTTTTTGAATTCATATAGTAGCAGAGTAATATCAATTACATACATAAAAGAGAGAAACATACTTTTTAATTTTTGCATATAATTTTAAAAAATGTTTAATCAAACATTCTTTGGGGGGAAAAAAAGTCATATTACTATGCATGTACAAACAAAATCATTATCAGAACATATCAAAAGTTGATTTTGACATAAAAAATTGTGCATAAATAATCAGAATGTTTTAAATCTTTTAGAATTTATTGTATGGAATTTTAATTTCTTTTTTCTTAAAAGGAAAAGGAACTATTGACTAATTCATACAGTAGTGGAGTGTTAACATGTGCATTATTATATGTGATAACATCATATCCTCTCAATGATTTATAGTTGGTTTGGTTAGGTCATGAGGTAGAATGTTGAGAATTCAGAAAACACTGAAAACAAGAAGTTTTTGAAATAAGAAAATTTTCAAACTTCTCTTCCTGTCATCTTTTAAGTTTATAACATGCTTTTCTTCCTCCTCCCAGATTTTGGATTCCCTCACATGACCAATTCAGTTTTCCCACGCAAACAGTACCAATTTCATAATATAATAATGAGCATAACTATAATAAGGACACATAATTCCTTAATAGAAATAGTTGAATATTTTTATTGATAAAAAATGTCAAGGATTCGAATCCCACATTTATTTTATTAAAACATGAGGTGTGGGTGTGAGTCTCTTGATAAGAGTAGCCATCTTCCGATTGTCAGAGTAGTCATCCAGATTGCACTGTTATCGTTCAATTTTGATAGGTCTTCACAATTCTCTTATTTGTAATGTGTTAATGCCCAAAATAAATTAAAAAAATGCAATACCAAAACCCCATAACATTAACAAGCACTTACGACATTCATTATTTAAATATAATTTATGATGAAAACAATTCAAATGGTAATAATTATTAGACTGATATTAAAATATATTAGACCATTATAGTATACAAGAATGAATCTTCTCCATATTTTTAGGATATTACTAGTTTTAATAAAGTAGTATAACCATATAATAATCTATAGATTGGTTTTCTTTTTTTTTTTTTTTTAAAAAAAAAATCGATTTGTTAATTCATTTTTTCTCAATTTTAGATGTTTGAATATTCAAATTATAAATTTAAATTAAATTTTTTAAGTTAATATAATTTATTTAACTGCTTTCGAACTCATTTATTTTTTATTGAGCTAGTGCCTGGATACATCATGCTTGTACGCTATGAAGAGATGAAAGTGGAAGCAAGCTGGCAGGCTTGCCTAGAAAGTGTTTCCATAAAAAGTGCTTTTGGCTTTCGGCATTAATACTGTCTGGTGAGGGTACCATACTAAAAATATCATCTATGAGACAGCTGCACATGTGGATTCATTCAATTAAAAGTTAGGAAATGAAAACCATTCCATGTAGATTTTCTTTTAATTCAATTACTTCTAATATATTCATCACTCAAGACATATTTTGATTTCTATAGATACACACTAGACAATAATGATGAGATCATTCTAATCAAAATTTTCTTATCAAACCAATAATCTTATTACTAAATTTGTGAATATTAACAATTACAATAATTTGAGATTTTATGCGATGAATATGAATCAGAGTAAAAACCACGAAAATAAATATAAAATACATATCGCCAGACTAACTTCATTAAATTTGTAATGTTGATTTGCAAACTTTGTATAGTTTCTACATGATTATACATGCTGAACTGCATACAATCATAACTTTTTGAATCATAGCAAATGTAAGTATGGAAGACATATCATTAAACCATTCTCATTTCATCATTGCGACATTTATGTTTAACTTTTTTTCAAGGGATCATAACACCACCTTTGAACAGAAACACCCTTTGTTAAAACCATTTTAAAAATGAAAATTATTGATGATAAACAATGCTTCTTATTCAGATTTTCACGATAAGATGAACAAAAGATTATCACTAGCATTATTATTTTTAGTTCCCAATAAAAATACATGTCTGGTACTTTTAAAAGAAGCACTATAAAGTGCTTTTCAGATCCCCTACTTGCTCTAAAAAATTTCTTTTTAACCAAAACACTTACAAGTGCTTTTTAACCTCAAAACACTTTTGTCAATTTCCATCTAAACACTAGAATATATGATATATAAGTACACTTTAAAACTATCTAAAACACAACACTAAGAATATACTACATAACAACACCATCAACCATCTCAAAAAATGCTTTTGAAGATACCAAAAGCACTTCCAAATGCACTATGAAAAGATTGTTTTTGCATAAAATGCATTACTGCTCATCTAAGCAAAACATATAAACACCAGTCTCCAACATAAAGAGCATCATTTCAAGCACATAGATTGCATGTAACATATTTTTGTATCCGGTTCAGAACATAATCCCCAAGTCACTGAAAGACACAAACAGGAGGATTTTTTTTTCTGGCTTTTAAGCATGGACCAATTGACAGTCAATGACTTCTACAAGTTTATATATAAACCTCTCATTAAATGGTTATCAACAAAGTGTATTCTCAGTAATTTACAACACAGAGTTAGAAGCAATATACAATTCTAAGAAATAACTAAATAAATTGCTTTGGATTCCGGAGGTCAAACCTTGTAAAAGCAAACTTCTTTTTTGAGTCCATTAAGGTTACTGGATGTAAGCTTTTATATACACACACTTTTGGCTTCGGCTTTTTGTCTGCAGAAGCAAGCTGACGATGTGGGGGTGAGTATTGTTGTCAGAAGGTCTAGAGGAAATATATCCCCAGTATGATTACTCCAACTATTGTACATAATAAAGCCTGTAACAATCAGGACATCAGCAATTACTTGTAGTTTAAAAGTGGTAGATATCTCTACACTTAACAATTATTTACTGCTACATGTATAAAAGGTTACTTTATCACAATTTTGGCAGTAAAAGGTAAATAGTTTTGCATGGAGACCACACCAGTTGCCTTTCACTGTACACAGCCATTCACTTGTTCTTTGGTCCAATTTTAACATTCGTCATTGATTCCTTCAAATCAAGTTATATATAGATATTCTATATACTAGATAAAGAAAAAGTAGCTATAGATCATAGAACTCGTTGTATAACCCTCTAGAGCTTGAAAATGGGCAAAACGTTAATCCATGTGTGTCATACTCACAGCTATTGCAGAAGCAGCAAGTCCAGACCGCTCCCTTGGATCTTTATGATAGTATTTTCCAAAGTAAAGAATTGCTGCGTAATACCACATCAACGGGAAAACGAATCCAAGAAGAAGGCTGCAATAGGAAGATAAACCATAAGAGGAAGAGCAAGATGTGCCTAAGGTGAAGAAGGGAAGAGGTAGTACACTTACGAGCACCATCCTATTCCACAACCACAGCAACGAAGAGGTTTATCATACATGTCCAAATGGGGGCTTTCTGCATCTCTAATATGAACATATTCACCCTTCTTATGGTCCAGTACATCTGTTGAGACCTCTGCATCAAGAAAATATTTTCAGCCGGTTGTCTACTTACATAGAGTTGAAGCAGTTCAAGCAAGATTTTATCGTTCCAAATACCAATAAAAACAAAACGATGCAATAAGCATTTTGCATCTTCATTCACCAATCTAAGAGAAAATGAATATAGATAAAAAATTAACCAGCTTGAAAGGCAGATGACGTTCAAGGTGTAACTTCAATTTTCTACCGGAGCACGTTTTAACATAGGGGTTGAACTGTTCTGTGAGTGCAAGTAACTTTTGAATAGGATTTTATGCAAAGACCAATATCAACTACTAACACTTGAACCATTAATTTTGTTGTGGTCAGCGATTTTGCTTGGCAGTGACACTGAAGTGCCATAAACGTAACAATGCTTGAATCCTGCGTGAATATCTACTGCTAGGCTAGATATGATAACTAATGATAGAATTTTAGAATTAATGTCTTCCTGTTTGCATTTTAGTTGAATTTATCATATATAGAGACCAGATAATGGTAATGACCGGACAATCTTTTCCACAGAATTTTGCAAACCCCATATATCTATATCTGTTGACAAATTCTCACTAAAAAGGCGATATAATGGCTTTATTCAAGAGGATTTCTCCACAATGATTTTATTCAAACCACAGAAACAAACTTCCCAACACTACTTTTCCACTCAGCAACAAAAAACTGAGACTATAGACATGTCCAATAGTGCCTGATTTCTTAGTAACAAGACGGTATAACAAGAACAGCAAAAAAACTGCATAATACTGATTTGCAAAGCACCAAGGCACAGGCAAAATTCTAAATGTCAATTCAAGAAGCTTCACAGAGGAACGAGAATTCATGTTTATTATCAGAGATGTAGTTTTATAACCAACACAAAAAACTTGGAAAAGGCTCCAAACAGTTTAAACAAATAAATAGAAAATAAAGTAGCAAGATGAAGTCAATTACTCTGATCCATGTGTCCCATTGACTATGTGTTGGTATTAGCTCCCTCTCTGCATTAAAAGTACCTGCCACATTAAACACATACTACAATAAGTATTGTATAAATCAAGATACTCACTTCTGCTATAAGACTGTAGTTTACACAGAACTAATCTCAATAAGCTTTCACCACCATTCATCTCATTATAAACTTTCTATTTAAAGAACTCAATCAACACGTGCAAGCTTGAAGAAACTTGAGCTCAATACATATTCCTACCGGGGCAGTCAATACAACCCAAAATAAAGACAATATAAAACCCTCATCAAACTGCTAGTTATAGCCTTTAGTACAATAGATATAACATCTGTGAAACAGACACAACCCAACACTCATACATGAAAAAGAACACATCACTTCTTTTATCTCTCTTAAAGGACGGTGTTATCAGACGTGCTGACAATGATCCCCATTTGACTTGAGTTTTTGACCACTTCTAAAACCATATTCTATTGAACTGGCATCACACAGCAGAACAATCACAATTCACACACTATCAAACCAGCTACTTTGTCAACACTTTAGAATCGCTCTACACCAGTGCAAAATCAATCACTGGAAGAGCCATATGAAAGCGAAACTGTAATCATTCCAAAGCAAATTACAAGAGAGACGAATAAGAATAACGATAAACTCACTATCACTGTCACCTTAAAATGCTACTGCAAAGCATTGCACAAACCAGCGAATACAAGAGCTATATCTACACAATCACAACCGTCCTTAACTCATCAAAAATCACAGATTCCAACACATTTAACCAAGTCTTCACTACCAAACATCTTGCACAGCTCCCTCACATAAACATATACGCAAAAAAAAAAAAAAAAAAAAAATCAGAATCAACAGCCAGTACTTGAAAATCAAGCAATTTTAATACAAAAAAAGCAACTTCAATCAAAATAACCAGTGATGGGCACCAAACAACATTGCTTACGAGTAAAAAAGACCAAAAAAAAAAAAAAACCACCTAGAGAAACAAATAAAAATCACATCTTTACACAAAAACACTATCTTTCTGACACTAACACAAAAAACCCAGATCAAAACAGAGAAAATTTTCCAACTTGCACACAAACAACAAAAGCACTCAACAAATAATTTTGATATATAATCTGAGAAACCCCATAAAAAATGATCAAAAAAATGCTACAGGGAGCTAGTTTCGGAGACAATGAATGCAGATAAGAGCCAATATAATAATAGATAAGGAAGAGAGAGAGAGAGAGAGAGAGAGAGTCAACATACCTGTAGTAAAAGAAAGAGAGAGAGCGATACAGCTCTTTGCCGCTCTGCTTGTGTTTTTCTGGTGTGTCTTTATCGAGAGGAGATGGTTTCCTAAAACCAGGAATATATTATAGTTTTTGTTCACTCCAGATTCAAGGTTCCTTTCTTTGGATGGGCCGGGCTAGGCCCATTGGTAGGATCGTATCGGTTTGAAGATAGTTTAAATTAGGTTAGAGTAATGCTAAACTTGCTAAAAAAATTTATTCAAAATTATGTCTAAATAATGTACCATATGAGTTTTCAATACATATTAATTATCATATCATCTCAAGATTTATAGGATATTGATAATTTATGTATCACATCATTTGAGCTTAAATTTCAATAAAAACTTTGGTATTTTAGCATTGCTCTATATTAATTACTTGTAACAGCATAACCAAAAACTTATAACATAGATCCAAATGATTTTAATAATATAATAATGCAACAATTCTAAACAAATTTATCTAAAAACTTTACCCAAATTATATGATAAGTTGATTAATAATTATCACATTAATTTTATAATGATGTATTAATGACGTGGTAAGTACAATAAATTTAAGTAAATTTTTAGATAATATAACATTACTCTATTAATTATTATTCTGAAATATGATAATGAATAGATAGGAGTTTACTAACAGCATTTCCAATGCAAGTATGAATTTTAGAAAAATGGAGTACCTCACATCAGATAAATTGATAGAGAGTTAAAATTAACTTCTTCAATGCAAACTTCCATAACCACTATCAAGCTGACATGACAAAAAAAAAAATAGAAGGTTGTCAACCTCAATGTCTATTTCTAAAGAATTCTTGGACAGTCATGTTAGTAATAAATGATAAAAACTTCCATCAAATAATAATTTATTATAATTTACTTTAATGATATATTATTGTTTTACTGTTTATTATTGAAATGAATAAAATAGCATTGGAGAGCCCTTTTAGACTTGAGTGTTTATCAATCCACATTTATGTCACATAGGATGCACATTTCCTTGACATTGATGATATGTCTATTTTTTTTAAAAGATAATCCACATTTGCATTGGAGATGCTCTAAAATCCGTAAAGATTATGTATTATATGGGCAAAAAGATATTTATTTTTATAATTAAGAGATATATATTTTACAAATGTCGAGAAGAAATTTTCTTGATCCTTACACGTACTTATAATTTGTGGAGATAGAACTTGAATCCTACACAAATGATATATGAAGGTGTACACCGCTTAGCAAAATTTGGTTCTTATGAGTAATGTTGGACATATTAACTTTTATATATGCACATTAATGATTATTTCACTCATTTATCATATTATCATATGCATTAAATTATTAGTTATGACATTATTAGTTGAAATGTAAATACGATACAAAAGATAAGATATTTATCATTACTTTGACTCAATAGCATTATGCTTTTTTGAATTTCTCCATCAACATCTTGTTCAAGAGGTTTGATTTGTCTATTGAGAGGCTAACCAGATAGCTCATGCTTACGCATTTTGTTCTTTCACTTCAAGTTTGTTTGTTTCAAGAAGGTTATCGCGAACAAGTTTGTTCTAAATGATGTCCAATAAGATTTGCAATTCTCTTTTACTGGGTGAGGGTTTAGATTTCACCATATACATTATAAAAATATAAAGGAGAAAAATATCTTCCATTTGTGGAAATCGATCTCCCACTTATAAAAGTAAATATCCAGTTAATCACAATGGGCTCAAACGTTAACCTTTTCTTTTTTCATATATATATATTTAAGGAAAAAGAGAAATCTTTAATTGTATGGAATGGGCCATGGCCCATGTATTTCTACACAATCCACTAGTGCGTCGGGTTGGGTCATTGAGTTAGGGTTGGATCCACATTGAAGAAAAGTATTTTCCACACAAAAACCCTGTTTTCCACTGTGCAAGACAACACAAACGAACTCAAGAACCCCTCCTGCTCTCTCGCACATACACAAAACATGAAAGAAGACAAACAGTATGATTCAGACACCGAAGCACCACCAACAACAACGAAGGAGAAGAAGAAGAAGAGCAAGAAGAGAAACAGAGACCAAGAAACAGAGGAAACTCATAAAACAGAGGCGGAGAAGAAACAGAGGATCATCAAAGCGACAGTAGAGTTGATCCCAGACCAGCCCAACAAAAACCCTCCTTTGGTTGGCTATTTCCCATCTGGGTTTGACCCCACCAGGCTTCAGGACGGCGGGAGCTTAGATGGGGAAGAATCATCCTCTGCTGCGGCCAGAGTGAGGGTGTACAGGAACATGAACGAGAGGAGGAACAGGACGGGGAGGTTGGAGCTGGTGGTGAGTCCCCAGGGGGGGTCAGGGGTGGAGTTTGTGGGGACTAGTTATTCGGGTGAGGCCATGGCGCCTCAGTTTTGCCAGTATGCGGTTGGGGTTCTTGATAAGGAGAGGCAGACTTTGAGGGTTGTGCCTATTGCTTCAAATAAGGTGAGTTTGTTTGGTGGAGGAAAGTTAGGATTTTTTTTAGTGTTTGGTTGGTGGGAAAGTGTAGGAAGGTAGAGGGAGAATGGTTTGGTAATGTTATGTTTAGCGAGAATGTGTTGATTTGTTGAGTTTTGATTGAATTTAGTATGATAATTTGTTCTAATAATGAAAAGACGGGAAAGGTTTGTAAAGTTTGGATTTTTAGTGTTTTAGTTGGTGGGGAAGTGTAGGAAAGTGGAGGGAAGGGAAAGAAAATGATGGTAGTACTGTTGGTTTAGTGAGAATGTGTTGATTTGTATTAGTTTTGTAGATTGTGTTTTGTTTAAGTTTGGGCAAATTTGACAGAAAAGGATTGGTAAAGTTTGGATTTTTACTGTTTGGTTTGTGGGAAAGTGTAGGAAAGTAGAGGGAAGGGAAAGAAAATGATGCTAGCAATGTTTGTTTGGTGAGGATGTGTTGATTTCTGTTAGTTACTTAGTTTTGTGGATTGTGTTTTGTTTAATTGTTTTAATTGAATTTAGTATGACTATTGCTTCTAATAAGGTAAAGTTGATGAAGGATTTTTTAGTGTTTGGTTGGTGGGAAAAGTGTAGGAAGGGGAAAGAAAATACGGTGGTAATGTTTGTTTAGTGATATTGTGTTATAGTTATTGATGTCAAAATATGTAAGTAGAGGAAACGAAAAGAAAAGAAAGGTTGTAATGTTGATTTGTGAGAATGTGTGAAACTGTGTATCAATATTTAGTTTTGTAGATTGTGTTCGGTTTTTTAGTTTTTGTTCAATCCAAATGGTACTGAAAAGGGTTGTAGTTACTGGTCATGAAACGGTCCAGTATCCACATAATTTGCATGGTAATGCGATGGTTTTTCTGTTTTTTAATGCTTGAAATTCTGGTCATTAATCACTTTTCAAATAAGGTCAGTGCCGGTGAATGTTGTTGGAATATTGTGTTATAGTTGTGTTGGTTTTCTGGTTCTTTTAACAAGGACATTGTTGGAGAATTGGGCTGTATTTGTGTTTACTTTCGCTTCTTATAAGCTTCCTTCCGTGAAAATTTTTCTTTAATTTTGAATTACTAGCTATGAGTGGAGCAACTTGAAAAGCCCTTTTTTTGTGTGTGTGTGTGTGTGTGTGTGTGACAACTAGGCTCTAATATACTTATAGTCAACATCATAGAGTTTCTATTTTATTCATACCGAAAGGCCCTGATTATAACTGTTTGTTTTGTGAGGGCAAGATTTTCCTTTAGATCAAACATGTACTGATCTGTAGAGATCATCAACCTTTTCTACTCTATAGTTGTTTCTTGCTGTAATTATGCACTTGGCCTGATAGATATCTAAGTGGCCTGGGTATGGTTGTAGATATTTAGATTGGAACCAAGAGTTGGAGGCTCAGACTTAGCTGATAAGGAAGCTTCCACAAATGAAGAACTTACAGCAGAACAAGCAGCGAACATGAGGGCGGTTCTTGATACTCGTTATGGAACAAAGAAGTCTCTAAGACAGGTAAGGTTCCTCATATTTTTGTGTTATTGATGATAAATTATGGCGTTTCTAACAATCGTATGACTTGAAAGAAAATTTTTATACGCTTATGCATATTTGATAGTCTGGATGAGGGTGATTGTAAATGTAAGCATGATTAATTGTCCTCATTTGTCGAGGGTGTATTAACTAGGGAGATAGGGAGATGGCCTTACAAAGAGTTCTACTGACGGTGGAGTCTTTTGCAGCTAACGATTTGGGAATATAGAGTTGTTTGAATGTAGTTGTGTTTATATGAAATTATTTTTACAACACTCGAATTTATTTTTGCAGTCCAAAAAAATGAATGCTTTGAAGAAGGAAAATGACCCTGAATCTCAGAAGGATCTTGAACAGCAAATTCAGTCAGTCAAGATAAATACGGAGGCTCTTGAAACTACCACTTCTGAAGCTGTTCTTAATGTCCCGCCACACGATGCTTCTGCCACTACACCTCAGTCGGCTTATCCTCTAGATAAAATTATTCTTAAAGGAGAGTGGGATTTCCTACAAGATATTTATCACCATTTGGAAATGGGGGCTGAGCTTCCAACAAATGCTTACCCATCATTTGTCTGCAACAGAATGCTTAAATTGCGTGACATTGAGGTGAGTGCACAAGAGAGCCCTTACATTGTTTATGCAGACATATTGATAGATATTTCTTTGTGGTGGTCATTGAAATATTGTACTGTAGCCAGAAACCGTAACTTTTCTCTTCACGTTTGGCGTTCAGCTAATTCTTAATCTTCCAAGTGGAGAGACAAAAGAAATGCCTATTGTTTGTTATTGCCACTTAATTGGTTTTTTGAACACATAGATTATTTTTCCACATATGAGTTGCGAATTATCTGTATTTTCACTATGTCTCTTTTTTTTAGGATGAGGTGGAGAGGAAGACACTCTCATGCATTTTTTCGTACATCACTCATCTGGTGAAGTTTAAAGATCAAAACTCCATGGATGGTGCTGCCTCAGCAAAGAACCATAGAATCCCCAGTCTTTTACGGCAGAAGTTTTTGACCAAGTTTTCTAACCCCGAATCAAAACGACTGTCAGATGACAAAATCCATCTTCTCATTAGTTTTGTCCTGGTGCTGACTCTGCATGCAGATGCCTTCCAAACCAACCCCGCAGACATAGCTAAGGATTTGCGAATGAGTGAATTCAAGTTGAGAGATCATTTTGAGAAGCTGGGATGCAAACTAAGACGTGAGAAAAATGCACTGTTGGCCACCCTTCCTGTTCCTCTTAAATTTCCAAAGGCAAAGCAAAGGCGAAGACGATAGATGGTTAAAACGCTCTATTATTAACATCTTTTCCATTTGATTTGATTACAGTTTCAGGAAAAAAAAAAGTCTGCATCAGTTTTGGTTATTTTTTGAGGTTTCTCTACTTTTTGATATCCAGTTTATCATTATAACTGTGGCGAGGTGATCATATGCTTCTGTTGAAACAGTTTAGTGAAACTTTCTGGTTAATTAGCTGATTTTGTAATAGATTTTGTGTTTCTGTTGTACGAGTAATATTTCAACTTCTGGAGCCTCTGCTTTTTAAGTGCTGAACTTTTATTTGATATTTTGATCTTTTCAAGCTGATTATGAAGTTGCCATCGTGTACTGAACAAAGTGCTTCTGTATAAAAGCACTTAGAAAAGATTTTATCTTGTGGAAGTACTTGTCAAATACTTCTCTAGAAAATGCCTGAAGTACTTGATGATAGACAAACACTAATTTTTAAGTACTTCTTTACAAAACACTTAAGTGTCTTTTAATATCAAAAGTGGTTTAGCTTATCTTCGAACAATATAAAATGGTAAGTTAGAAAAAGCAAGTGCTTTTGCTGATACCACAACTGCCAAACCACAACTTGACACATTTGATATCATCATATATGACAATTGCAAAGTTGAAACCATTGAAATATGTTTGGATTACAACAAGACAATCTTCATCTTCTTGGACCAAGTATCAAATCCATAAAATTCGTTCACATCCTTTATACATCATCTTGTCGCATATGTGATTATTCATATTATTTATAATACAACCACCTTTTATCATTTATACAATCACTTTTTATCATTTATCCAATCACTTTTTAACATATATGATTGACCAATTCAAAAAGTATATGATTGAACATTTCTTCATTGAAATGTTATAAGTTCTCATACCAAATGTATTTTAACGTTTATGTAAGTAATTTTCTCCCCTTACTATAAAAGTAATTACTTCCCATTTATATATACAAAACACGTAAATATTGTTTAATTTTGATAGATACTCATAGATTTTTGACTCATTCAATGTCACCTTTTAAAATTGAAAAAAAAAAAAAAAAAATCCATCAAATGCAAAGAACTATAATAGGAAATTGTAAAGGTTCTCTTGCTATAAATTGCAACATCTCAAATTTACACAACGACAATGAAAAGTTGGGATGGTGCATAAAGTTTAAATGCACCAAGAACACAAGTAGTGTGTCATTCAGATGATACATCTGTTCTACAGTACATACTAAATTCTATTCTTGTACACACAGGAAGCCCATGAGAAAAAGGAATGGACCGAACTATGTATTTCATTAGATGTACTATTTTCTAAGATATAACAAGTATATAGACTTGGAACTAGATGATGATAATAATGAAGATGATGATGACGATGATAAAAGGTGGTTGTGTTGATGATGATGCACCTTGGATGATCAAGATTTGCTCTTGAACTTCCTTTGAGCTTTCAAGTCCACCACAATCACAGAGATGTTGTCTTTGCTCCCCTTTTGAAGGGCAAGCATTGAGAGGTAATCGGCTGCAGCTTGAGCTGCTGGATCAATCCCTTTGCCCCTTTCAGCAAGAGGGGGAGTGCCGTTCTTTTTGTGCCATAACAGAATCCTCCTTCGTGCAACTTCACAAGCTTCCTCATTTGTCATTACATCCCACAAGCCATCACTGGCTAAAATGAGACATTCATCGTCTCTAGATCGAGGAACAAACATTAGTTCTGGTTCTGGTATAATCCATGGTTTCAAGTATCTATCGCCTGTGAGATGTGAAAGCAAAAGTGAGAAAATGCTACGCTGGATGCAGAACCAATGCCAAAAAATCAAGTTAACACCTACCAATGGACCTAGACATTGCAAGAACACCAAATACACGGTGCCCATTCCACTGTATGACCTTGCCTCCAGAAGCCTCAATCCGTTCATACTCATCTTCTCTATTTGGCTGCAAAATACAAAAATCAAACACAAGAAATTGGTCTCCACTAATGTTCTTAATGGATAAAAAGTATGTAGAACTACAAAACACATGCTTTACTTTATGATCAATTGATAAAGCCATAGGTTCTTTGCCATGACATAGGACTGCTCTCGAATCACCACAGTTAGCAACTATGATATGAGACGAACACACTAGTGCCACCACAGCTGTCGAGCCAACTGTTTCGGGGGCTACAGGTTCAAAAGTTACTTTAGATGCCCCTCCGTCGACTGAACAGACACTTCTGCCAGCCTTTCCTCCAATCTCGTCATCAACCTTGAGAAAGCAACTTGTGAAGATCTTTGACCACTGCTCTTGCCGACTTTCCTTTGTACTTCCATCAGGTAAATCACTCTTACTGATTCCAATCTCCTCTGCAAGCGCGAAATGGATGCGCTCACGACAATAATTAGCAACCTGCACACGAACTCTCCAAAGAGTGCTAAGAAATTCAAAAACTCTGAAATCATTCACCACAAGAAACACATAAATTCAAGATGAACAGAATATCTGGAGAACAGGTATAGCTAAAGCCATGAGGTAAGTAGGTCCGCTGGAACATGAACTCAGATGTAAACCAAAGCACATGTTGCCCCATGAACAGTTTACAATAGATGAATTAAATGTTAATTTAGAAAGTATTTGTCATTTCAAATTTTGTGAATCTATGAAATTCATTATATGAAATCAAAAGAGTCGACTCAAGAAATTGGAAAAAATGACGAAACTAAAGCTTATGAGACAAGTTAATACTATGAAACTATACCTGAGAGCCACCATGGCCATCATAAACCCCGAAAAAGTGACCAGTTAGGCCTGACAAACTCTGGTTCATTCCATCAATAACACGGTTGCCTATAAGCATTTTGATAGGAATTTTCATAAATCGAGGTACAGCAGCAACAGCATCCTCCATTTCTGGTCTTCTTCCACAAATAGACACAGAACCCCAAAGAGGTATACAGTCCACCTCAAAAACGCTCCGATGAGCCTCTCTACTAATAGTTTTATCAACAGGTAATTGAATAACCACTTGAGAGGCCTTTAGATCAGATGAATTGGAATTTTTGGCATTTGGGTTCATTGGAGCAATAAGGACTTCAGCTGTAGGTACTTGCTCCACGATTGACTCCCCCAAAATAATCGCCTTTGCAACAATTCGACAATTATCTATTTTCACAGAATTCGGCAGGCTAATGTCGGACTTTGGATCCAAAACCACCAACCCCTCATTGATAACACCATTTGAGTCCTCGACAACCGAAAGAATCTCATCTTCCTCACTTTCTTGAATCACATCACCATTGACAGTCTCATTCTTTCCATTCTCAGGCAATATTTTCGACACACCAGCTCCTTCCTTGCTGTTTTCTTCAGCCACCGATGGAACAATTGCGACCACCTCAGCATCAGCATCACTACGACTTTCACCGCCACCTGAAACACACTCCTCAGACACCAACTTATTAGGATCCGACAACAAGCTTGCTGTATCTGTTACAAGCTTGAGCCGTGTGATTTCCACATGATTTCCAAGTCCTGAGTTATCAGTCACAGAATTATTAAAACTAAGTGTTAACGCAACCGCCGGAGACATCTCTTCCATCAATACCCTCTCCTAACTGTAAACTATCAACAAATTACTACTAAAACTCTCCACTTCCGATACATCTACCAATTCTCATCCTCATCTCCTTCCAGCAACGAACTTGAGACAAGGCTAGCAATTTTCAAGAGCTCTTCCGTTATAAACCTCAATGATCCACCAATCTCTTTACACCTCTACATGCTATAATCACAAATTACACTACCAAGATCAAATTAAAGATGAAAATCAACAAAATATCAACTAGATGCAAAAGGGTCCTCAGATCTGAGGTCAAACAATGGATCTATCTTCAATCATCCAAAACACACACAGACACACGCACTTCACTTTAAGTTATCAAAACACCAAAGCTAATCAAATTCTTAAACCAAGACTAAACTTAAATCTTATCCCTAACACCAACCCTTAAATACACATCAAAATCCAGCCTTCTCTTATCTATAAACCCAAGAAGAGAAAAAGCAAAAGAAGTAATGAGAAAGAACCTAGGAAAAGCAAAACCACACCTACAAACAATCACAAGAAAAACCCTAAAAGGTGAACCCTTTTATAATAAAAACATGAGCTTTCCTGGATCTAAGGAAACCCCATCTGAGCCTCTCTTGAAAGATGAGTCTTTTTCATCTTTTCCTCTCCTTTTTCCCACTACACAAACCAACCCCAGATAGCAATCAACATGAACAAGTATCCACAACACATCAAAATCCAATCTTTATCAGCTGGGTATGCTCAAAATGAAATCTTTAACCTCAAAAACATCAAACCAACACAAAACAAACCAACCAACAGACAAACAAAAACAATAACACAAAGTCAAAGAAACAAATAAGTTCAAGACACTTACCAGTTAAACGAAACACAGCTTCAACCCCCCTGAAAAAAAAAATATATATATATAATCTTCTGATGTGCAGCCTCTCCTCTCTCTGTCTCCCTCTCAAGCTAGATTTTTTTATACATATTTATTGTTCAAGCTCTTTGTTTTCTTGGATTAGAGGCTCGCACAAGAGAGAGAAAACACTTTATGGAAATGCTTTTTAAGCATGCACTCGCTGAGGTGACACGTATACGTGTAATTATCTTACATCATTCGATGAGACACAGGAGAAAAAAATAAAAAAAAATAAAAAAAATAAAAACAACAAAAGATAGAGATAGAGAGAGAGAAATACTGTTTTAGGTTGGGATAGTGTGCTTACCTTACATGAAGACAACTACTCATGGATTTTTCATGATGAGAACCTTTGAGTCTAGACACGTGCCCTTTTTCTGAAAAGTCACTCAATACCGATAATGTTTTTTTCCCCCTACGCATCTTGTACTAAATGGGTAAAAATAATGTGTCACATTCACACTTCCTCATAAAAAAGAGTCTTGTTTAGATGGGGTTTCTAGTTTTGGTTGCTTAAAGAGATCTCCATTTTGGTGTTTGTGATCATTTTAAGTTGTTTATGTTTGGATTATGAGTTGGATATTGTCTTATTTAGAGATTGGTAATTATGGTTGGTATGTGTAGTTGAATGTATAATGTAAAATTTGAATGTGATTAAATATATGAATTGAATAGTAAATTTTTTTATACGAGTGATTGTGAACTGGGTAGTTTTAAAAATGAAGTTTTTGTTAGTGAGATTAAGGGTTAAAAGTTTGGGAAGTACATTAAAATGAAAGGTAGAAGATAGATATGATAGTTGAAGGTATAGTTTATAAAATTCGAATGTAAGTAAGTAGTTATGTATATATATATGATTAAATCTAGTAAAATGAATGTTAAATCTATGATATGAGATTGATTGGGAATCTGGGTGGTTATGAAAATGAAGTTTTTGTTGTTGGGTTAAGGATTGAAAGTTTGGGAAACATAAGGAGAAATGGAAGGTAAGAATGGGGTGAAATTTAAAAACTAGAAAATTGTGGGATTTTATTATATGATTATAATAGATCTATATGTCAATCAAGCAATGAAATGGACATTTAGCTAGATATCAATTTTAGTTGAAGACTCCCTTCCATTTAATCAGAAATTGTCCAAAAGCATTAATCATGTAATGAAGACAGTTGTGTTGTCCAATCCCAGGCCGAAAACCAAGACTAAAATACGATACAGTCCAAAAGCCCATGAAGTCTTAGAAAATTGGGATTCTACCCCTATTTAATCATCATTTGGTATGACTTTTTAAATTAATCATAAGAGGCACTGTTTCAAGACACTTTCGTCACCAAAGAAAAAATGTTTTTCAAAACTCTCCGTCCAGGTGGTAGCTTCAAGTCTCACGATACTTACCTATCAAGTTTCATGGTATACATAAAAAAGAAGTGTTCATGAACACTCTTCCCAAACGTCGAAATAATATTTAAATCATACTTATGGTAATTAATATAGATATGCCTCCACAACAAAATCTTAATATCAATTTTTAGAAAAAAGACATTAAAACTTTAGGTTGTGGTTTGAAACAATGTGATTTTTTGACTAGCTAGTGCTTGTACAATCACTTTTTTGTTCATGATACATCAATATTTTAATGGTTATATTGTAATATAGTGAAAATCTATGGTTGGAATACAACACTAAAATTATAATTAACTAAAAACCTATTGACACATATTACCAATACAATCACAATTGTTAACTAATTACTTGAAAAAACCCAGTTTTTTTTTAGAAGAATTGAAAAACTTAACTTAAAGGAGTTAATCTGTTTAATCTTAACAAATGGAAACTGAAAAAGAAAAATAAATAAGAGAGAGGAAGGAATTTTTGAAGTTGGGTATGTGTTTGTTTTCCTTCAGCTCATCATAGTAACAATCACTCCTCCATATTTAGTAAAAATTTAAACCAATAAAAACTGAAAAAATAATAAAACCTTTTCCTTCTTGTTGAAGCATTTGAACCTCTAGTTTTTGGTGATTATAGTGACACTCATCCTGTCTATTAATTATATTACTAGAAGTTTTTCAAATAATAAGCAGAAAAAAATACATTAAAAATTTTTATTTTATTATTTTTTTGCCTTAACCATGACCTTGATGAAATCAGTGTCACAAAGCAGGGAAAATCCTGTGATTACAGCCATTGCTATTGACAGAGACAAGAACAGCCAATATGCAGTCAAATGGGCTGTTGATAATCTTATCAGCAACAACAGCCAGGAATGTATTCTCCTCCATGTTCGTAGCGTAAGCTTGCATCCACGTACGTGTTTTTAGTTTCTTTTATCTATGTCATATCATTTTATACATCATCCTGTTTGTTCTTAACTTTAGTGTGTATAAACATCTGACATGTCACGTCTTATACG
Source organism: Litchi chinensis (assembly GCA_019925255.1). Taxonomy (NCBI): domain Eukaryota; kingdom Viridiplantae; phylum Streptophyta; class Magnoliopsida; order Sapindales; family Sapindaceae; genus Litchi; species Litchi chinensis. Next base: position 3,248,897 of record CM034464.1, on the reverse strand, counting down.
TCTCATAAGTCATGTCATTGGAAGACAAGTTCATAAATGGTTTTATAAAGTTCGGATTTAGGTTCTAATGAATAACTTGTAGAACAAGAAAGGTTTTATCACGGACATTCTTCATTGATTTTCGTGTTTAACTTGTGTTTAATTTGTGTTGTTTGGTTTAATGTTCATGCAGAGGATTTTGATGCTGTTTCTAAACAAGGTCGCGCACCAACCAAGGACGAGTTGCAGCAATTTTTCCTTCCCTACCGAGGTTTCTGTGCTCGAAAGGGGGTCAGTGTTTTGTCAAAAATGTTCTTAATTAAAACGGTTTTAATGAAAAAAGAATTAATTTTTTTTTTCCAATCTGAGAAATAGCTTTTTAAAAAATATTTATTCCAATTGGTGATTTGTTTTTATAGATTGTGGCAAAGGAGGTGGTTCTCCATGACATTGATATTCCAAGTGCAATAATTTGTTATGCTGCCAGCAACTCCATTGGCAATATTGTTGTTGGTGCTTCTACCCATAGTTCTTTTATGAGGTCTTTCTCTAATTCCCTTTCCTACCTTTTCACATTAATATGAATGCATCCAACCACGCACGTAATATGTAAATGTAAAGTAAAATACATATCTATGTAAATTAATAAATTATAAAACGATGAGGTAAATCCGTTTCCAGAAGAGTCATTCACATTTTCTTTTTTCAATTTTATTGACCTATATTAAAAGTATTACTCAGTCACATGCATACTTATATGACTATGACATTCATTAGAAACGTATCACGAAATCCATGATCAAAACAATATAATCTTTGTAAGTTTCACACTTTCACTTCACAAAATTTGATACCATATTGGCCATAAAATCTGCATTTCATTAACTAATACCTACACAGCAGTTAACCAATCAATTGCTACTTGCTAGATACAAAAACAATAACATCTGCGGATAAAGAGCTATCTCTAGATAGTTACTAGACAGCGTATATTTCATATTTTCAATACTTGATCAAAGTTTTTACATCTAATCTGTACCCTTTGATGATTGTCATCCACACAGGAAATTCAAAAATTCCGATGTGTCAGCTACCATATTGAAAACTGCACCAGAGTACTGTTCTGTGTATGTTATATCATCCAAAGGAAAAGTTCAAAGTAGCAAACCTGCAAACACTCCTGTTGGTGGCAATGCAGCACCTACATTCACGCAAAAATCTCAAAAGGGACTCTTTGCTGACCATTCTCATGGTAGTGCCAATTCTGTTGATATGCACAGGTAAGTAACAGTTTCAAGTTCCTAGCCTCTTTGTATTCTATGATGATAGATTGGTGATATTGTTCACTTTAGGCACATTTTCACTTCAGGCTTTCCAACCCGAAACCTGTCTACACAGCAACAAGTGCTATGTAATATAAAAGTAGTCCATTGTGGAAACTTATACTAACTCAAGACGAGCCCTTACATCCTTTGCTGTGGACCATTGTGTTTGGTATTGAAATTTGGGCAGGAATGCACTTTAACGTGCCAATATGTATTGATCCTTATTCCATTTTTGCCTGAAAAGTTCTTTCGTTGTTAACCATTGTTGCTTATTATGCAGAAGTGTGCTCAGCTGTGACAGTTGGAGAAGTGAAGTCACTGACAGAAACTCCCACATCAGTGACACCTCACAGCAAACCCCATATGCCAATTTCAAGTCATACTTTGGAAACGTTTCACCAATAGCATCAATGGACAGTCATACATCAGATTCATTCAATGTAAAACTGCCCTCAGATAGAAGTGATTTTTCATCCCCACTTAGTTACAGATTGTTCGATGCAGCTGAAAATATAAATTTCTCCTCTGCATCGAAGAGCTCCTCCAGTTCTTCCTCCTCTCAAAACCATGTAAGTACTAACTGATGGAAATTCAAACTATAATTACTTGCATGTCTATTTTTGAATACTATTAAAAAGTCCTTGTATGAGCAAAACCTTTGACATGAGTGACCTGACAGGTGAGCGTGGAGGCCGAGATCCAGAGGCTAAGGCTGGAATTGAAGCACTCCATGCAAATGTATAACTCAGCTTGCAATGAAGCTGTTGCAGGAAAAGGGAAGGTAAGTTAACGGAGCTTCTTATTTATCAGTTTAAGCATTCGGGTTGTTTTGTATTTGAATTTGTATTTGTTAGGCTTGATTTATATGACAAGCTAGTTGTCTTTTTCGTGTTGCTAGTCAACAAACTTTCAACAATGGAAGAAAGAAGAAGGAAGGTTAGAGGAAGCCAGCTTTTCAGGAGAGATGGCATTGGCTTTACTAGAAGAGGAAAGACAGAAGGTCAAGACAGCCACGGAAGCAGCAAACATGGCACGATGTTTGGCTGATTTGGAGGCTCAAAAGAGAATGACTGCAGAAAAGAAGGCCAAGCAGGTGGCAGAAGAGAAGCAGAGAATAATGGAAGCATATTCAGGGACTAATGTTAACTACAGAAAATACACTATTGAAGAGATTGAATCTTCAACAAACAACTTCTCAGATTCTTTAAAGATTGGTGAAGGGGGATATGGACCTGTTTATAGAGGCATGCTTGATCACACTGCTGTGGCCATAAAGGTCTTGAGGCCAGACTTATCACAAGGACTCAAGCAATTCAAACAAGAGGTGTTTTCCCATACTTTGTTTGTTAACGCAGAAAGCAGATGCATTAAGGAAGAGTGCATTATTTCCAGGAAGCATTTCAACGACTCTTCTAATCCAAATTGTGATTTTTAGAAAAACAACTATCAGTTTGCAAGTGCACTTTTGATCCTCAAAGAACCATTTTACCTCTAACTAAACAACCAAAACAGCACAAAAGTGCTTTTTACGACATGGAGAAGACACTCCAAAACATGATCTATTAACTTATTATGAAACTCTGAGAACACACCTAACCTCCTCCCTCGGACTTGCATTTTATTCATGCAGGTTGATGTTCTAGGCAGCATGAGACATCCGAACATGGTTCTTCTCCTTGGAGCCTGCCCTGAGTACGGTTGCCTTGTTTATGAGTACATGGAGCATGGCAGCTTAGAAGACCGGCTCTTCAGGAAAGATGACACCCCCACAATTCCATGGAGAACCCGTTTCAGAATTGCTGCTGAAATCGGCACTGCTCTTCTTTTCCTTCACCAAAACAAGCCAGAACCTCTCGTTCATCGTGATCTCAAGCCTGCAAACATTCTTATAGGCCAAAACTATGTGAGCAAGATTGGTGATGTGGGCTTGGCCAAGCTAGTACCACCATCAGCAGCTGATAGCGTCACCCAATATCACTTGACAGCTGCAGCTGGCACATTTTGTTATATAGATCCAGAGTATCAACAAACAGGACTGCTGGGTGTTAAATCAGACTTGTATTCATTTGGTGTGATGCTGCTGCAAATCATCACAGCAAGGTCCGCAATGGGGCTGAGCCACCAGGTTGAGAAGGCCATTGAAAAAGGAAGGTTTTCGGAGATTCTTGATCCAACAGTGACAGATTGGCCTGTTGAAGAGGCTCTATCACTAGCTAAACTGGCTTTACAATGTTGTGAGCTGAGGAAAAGAGACAGGCCTGACCTCGCTTCGGATGTGTTGCCAGAGCTGATCAGATTGAGAAATTTTGGATTGAAAAATAAAGCCTGGAACAATAATAGAACTGTTGTTGCACCGCACCCTTACAATTCAAATCCAGAAGTGAAAACAATTTCGAATCAGGATAGTTTTTACTAGGAATTGCTTGAAGAAACCTTGTTTTCACTTGCACATCTACTTCTACACACATTAGTGAAGGAAAATGAACCAACTTGGTAAATGTTATGATCTAGATAGAGTTCTACATGCTTTAGACGACTTCGCCACACATATTCTAGTTAGACCTTGTATAATTCCTCAAAAGACTTTCCTTATTTATGCTTTCCCGTTATATTCTATGATAATGAATAATCAGGTAGCAAACAATCCTAATGTCGAAATGGAAATTCAACCCAAATCAATGTGAGAAGACAATGGCAGCAGTTAAAGTCCACGATCAAAATATTGAGACACCTGACTACAACAAGAAAAAGCAGACCACTTCCACCTTCTGGAAAACAACAAGGAAGAAACTAGACATGCTGTGGATGGAAGGTCGCTGGTCTTTTGTAGGTTGTTCTCCTTATGCTGGTTTTTCACCTGATACTTATCCAACTATGATCAAACAATTCAAGTTATCTTTGTAAACATGTTAGGACTCTTTCAGGGTAATAAATCCCCCATGTTTGATATATTGAACTATATTTTCTGATAAGGTTTGCTGGACAGACATTCTGAGGAAGAATATGGAATTGTTGTATTCTAACTGTAGATATAGATAAGTTCCTGGAAGACATTCTATTGAAGAAGTAGAAGAGCTATTGTTCTGTTTATAACCAATATTAATCAAATCCAAGCATACAAATGATTAGTATTCTTTGATTTATATATGTATGTGAAATATCAAAGGTTAGCGCTAAGCAGTTTGTTGGACATTTCCTGAAGAAGGGTCACACCTTAAGTAGTGATATATATGTTAAAGAGCTTTATATAGTTAGTTGGACCCTCTCCTATCAGCTTAAGTTTTTTAATCTATTGATTACTAACATAATATTAGAGCTTGGTTTGTTTCAAGAGTCCTAAATTTGAATTCCCTACATGAATATATTTGATATTTAAATTTGTTGTGTTGTATTTGAACTTGGTCCACCTACCAAGCTAGTCGATCTAACACGTAAGGGTGTGTGTTAGAGAACTTTATATCATTAGTTGGGCCCTTTCCATTTACTTAAGCATTTAAGTTTGTTAATTACTAACAATGTAATTAAAAAAATTTTGAGAACCAAAAGGTGATGAATACGATCATCAATAAAGCAAAATCTAGATATTTATTGTGTTCAAGGAATTGGTATCACATAAATTAACAAACCCAGTTTCTAATCTCCTTGTTTCCTATTTATTTATTTTACTTTCACGTTTCTTTTTAAGAAATAATTAAACTTTATCTAAATTGGTTTGCTTTCAGGGAAATCAGAACCTCAAAATGTTATTAAAATTAACATAAAATTTTTGAGAATAAACTCATTGATCCCTTTTATTCATTACAATCCTCATTGTACAATAATATTAGAGATAGACTAGAAACCTTATAAATATAAGACTTAATGACTACATAACCTATAAAACATCCTTGTCCTCAAGCAACTGAAGTGGAGATTTTTACTCATCCAACTCTTTTACCCATTTTCTCAAATGCATTTGTATTGTATTGGATTCTCAGTATAACAAATATACCTGATTATCATTAGTAAATAATTTTCCACATTGTGGCAAAGGAGGGGTCTCCACGGCGTTGATGTTCCAAGTGCACTAATTTATTATGCTGCTAGCAACTCCATTTTGTTGAAATGAAGCAAGAATAGCTAGCGCGAATGGCTGAGTTCTGGACATCTGATTTATGGATCAGCAATTATCATCTAGCTTCTGGGATCAAAGCAGGTTCAGGAGTGATAGATTCTTTCTTGAATATGCCTCGGATCCAACGCCTGTCCATAGAGGTCACATTCAAAAGAGCAGCAAACAATAAGACAATGAGACAAGTTATAATAGAAAAGAAGCAAGATCTCTTATCCATATCACAAGTCCAGTCCTACATGGAGAGACAATTCACAAGAAGAATGCAACTTAGAAGGATATCTAGAATAACAAGTAACTACTTAACACACCGGTCCATGGTGATATGGCAAGAACGATTCTCAATTTGTCTGCTGTAGACACTGATATCTACAGTGTTGAAGCCAGCTTCAAGAAACAAGGTTGATAGGAAGTCTTCAGAGAAGTAATATGAGCACTGGAATAAAGATTGAATACTTATCAGAAACAACTGTAAAATGTATAATTCTTAGAACTGAACAAGTATTGCACGGTATAGAACATACTTACAGTACCATCACCACGAACATAGAAGCTGTCACCAATCATTTGATTCCTATTTTGAAGCTTCACCTAATAAAAAACAGATTCATCAGGAGAATGGAAAATGTAAAAACAAAATATAGCTCCAAAGGAATATATTATATTATACAAGATTTAAATGACTCACTTGAGCAAAATCTCCAATGGCATAATCTCGTAAGAGAACATAAGCATTTGGCTACAAGCATATGAAACAATGATATGTTACTTTGACATAGTAGATATACCTAAACTGTCTCAAACATGCAACATGATATGCTTACCTTTAATACTGACATAATATTCTGCAATATTAGAGGCATTTTTTTGGGAGAAACTGCAGACAACATAAAAATCTGCTGAACATGTTAGGTATTTGTCTCTACATACACTGAAGCTAAGTAAACAAATGCTGAAATGAAGTAGAAATGGAAACAGTTACCATCAAACAGAATCCAGTCTTACCAGGGTAACAATGTCAACAGAAGAAGGATTAATTTTTTCAGATAAACTGTCATGTACAACATTGCAGACAAATGCATTGATCCGGTCTTCTTTGAATCCCACATGTGACTGCAATTAGCCCAAAGTCATGCATATTCCTTGCAATCCAAATTAACAACAGCATGGCTCTTCGCAAAGCTCAATGATGTGCATAAGTATCGTTTTTATAAACATTCATGATCATATTTGGGAAAACTTAACAAAGGGAGATGATGCATCTTAAACATTCATATGGCATGAATAGTAAAGTAACGAAAATTGAAGTACAAAAACAATACAAGTATTTAGTATGCATACTAAACAGGAGGGCAAACCTTAACAAGTTCAATAGCATGAGGCGAGATATCACAAGCATGAATGTAAAGCTTCGGGTATGAAGCAACAAGAGGAAAGATAGTATTGCCTGCTCCACAACCAACCTGCCAGTGCATAACGTCGCATAAAATTTACAAGACGCGTTATCTCCAAATGTTTTACGACTATTTTTGTTGACGATCGGAATCGGTCAACACCAGGTCGGGGGTTGGAACCTCGCCGACGGTATGATTTGTACAAGGCTGGCGGTGAAGACCTATCAGCTTGGTGGTAGGAGTTGTACACCAAAAACACCTATGAGGTTGAGAGTTCAACTCCGGATGCGACCCCAAGAGGCCAAAAGGGGCTGCCCCGTAGTCTTCACCCCCGGCTCGGCACGGTCTTTGCCGCCGGCCCCGTACAAATCGTTCCGCAGGCGTGATTCCGACCCCCCGGGTGTTGACCGATTCCGATCGTCAACAATTTTACACAAGTAACAAGTCATAAATCATTGTCTTATTCAACAAGGAGATACAATTTCCCACTGCTTCCATAAAAAAAAAATGGTAAGGTAACAAAACCACTGACTGAATCCGGTTTTAATATCCAAAAAATCGTTGTAACTTCAGATATTTCATTTTATGAAAACAATTTTCAAGCAAACGATCTAGAATGAATCACATCCCAGCTCTCACACCAAATGTGAGATAAAAACAATATCAACCTTCACCAAATAATAGCCAACCATTCTAGTACATTTTAAAGAACATTGTCATCCATGCGACACAATAATAGATAGAACTAAAAAGCAGTTTCACACAACAAATCTACCACAAAATTTTCCATAAACATCCATATCCATTTTTTCGCTCTTGTACAATTAGAAACAAAAAACTCTAGAACACTTAAACCAACAATGTACAAAACAAAGTGCCTCGAAAACAACCTTCCCGTTTGGGGAAAAAGAATCATCAGAGAAGTAGTGTCCCCAATCTTTCTCCAAGTAATGCCTGTCCTTAAAGAACTACAAACATTCAACCCCACAATTCAGTCTCTAAAACCATCCATCACTTTCAACACAATACCAACAATCAATCACAGTAACAACGGACTAATAATCAACAAGCCAAGCGCGAGTCAAGATAAAAACAAATCCAAGTAAATATCGATGCTATCTTGATATATCTTCAATATTTTTCATATTTTGGGTGAATGATATCGAAAATATTTACATAAACATAAAAATCATTAAAGGGGTACGTTTCATTTACGGAGAGAAGCAGGGATACAGAGAGAGAGAGAGAGAGAGAGAGAGAGAGAGAGAGAGAGAGAAAGAGAGGGGGGAGGGAGGGACCTTGTTTTGGTGGCGCTTGTAGAAGTGGTTCCAGTACTTGGTGGCTTTTTGCTGGTAATGTTCTTCCAAGGAAAGATGTTTCTGCTGCCGAGCTTGGATGGCCAATAGTGGAGGAGAGTGGCGGTGGCGGATGGTGGAGATTGAGTGGTGGAAGAGCAACGGGAGGCGGGAGTGAGGGGGGCAGAGGAGAGCTGCTCTCATCTGCGTGGTTGTAGTAAAAAGTCCAGGTTCCGGTTAAATCGGTTTATTTTAACTGATTTTAACTGTATGGGGTTTCTTTAGTAAATCTATGTTAAAGGATATTACTGGGCCGAATTAGGCCCAACAAGTTAAGGGATAGACCTTGGTATTCGACTTAATTTCCGTTAAAACAA
>CM034464.1:3170443-3239916 GCA_019925255.1 Litchi chinensis | reverse complement strand
TCAGAGAATGATAACGCATTTTCTAGTTAAAATTGGTCTTAAAATTTGGTTAAATTAGTTATAACACGATTACGATCCCCTTGTTAGAACTAGTTCTGAAATTTTTTTCAACATCAGTTGCTATGCACATTAAGCAAATTGATATGTACTAATGGATATAGACTAGTTTAGAAAGAATCCAAGAATCACCCACGAAACCATTTTAACCAGTTTAGGTGTTTATTTAGCAACATTGTATCAAGTATAGTGTTGGGCCGAATGAGGCTCAATATTGGCCCTGATGCAGCAACTGCCGTCGTTAAGAGGTAAACAGGTATGGTATAGAGATGGGAGATTGTGGCAGTCGGCTTGTGCCCCATGATGAGAAAACGTGATTAAGGGAGAGACTAATCTCTAGGTATATGGAACTAAACTAATGGAAGCTAACAACATGGTTTAGGACAAAGAAATTAGAAATGAATTAAGGGTGACAATTGTGGACATGATCTCATAACATGGTATCAAATGAATTGAATTGAATTATACTTTGTTACATTGAAGTGTTAAAATATAAGAATTACATAAATATATTTTTTGGGTTTAGCTTCTTTTGACCCGTTAATATATTAGATATAATTATTTTTGTTGTACAGATTTTATAATGTTACTTCTCATGAGATTATATGTATATAATTTTAATTTCTATTATTTTTTTAGACTTTAATTTGTTTTTACTTTAGCACAAATATATAACACAAACAATGTTTACAATTTTTGCTTTTTATTAGTTGAAAGGTAAAATATCATTACAAAAGACAGAAGTAGAAAATAATCTTGGCATCATTTACACTGAGAGATGAAAAACACATATATAGGAACATATTTGATCCAATGAGAATCACTATCAAGCTGTAAAGCTAGCTTTGAAAGGCCATGGACTGCCTTATCTATTAGCAGACATGGGAACAAAACGAATATATTGAATACAAGACTCTCCAAAGTAGTAATGGTTGGATTTGTGAAGAGATTTGTTCACAATCTCAACTTAAATAGATCGATCAAGTGGATTTGTATGCAACCAATAGGCGGATACAAGTGACAACACATCCCTAAATGGTTCAATAGCTATCAATTGTAAAAATTGTAACACTATACACAATGACTCAAGAAGGTTAGCTAGAAATAGACAATCCTTAGATAAAGTCGAATTTCAGACACATTTTTCCTAGTTGTCTTCCATTAATTAAGATAACAAATTCATTTCTCAAAAATAGTATATTCGCAAGCATATTCTAATTTTAGAAGCAACTGGAGTATTATAGATCAACGATAAGAAGATTATAGAAAGTCGGTGACATGTATTTATTAATACTTTACTTTTTGTTGTTTTAGCCCACTCCATTAGGCTAGTTCCATTGCTTTTCTAGGCTTAGATTGTCTTTGAAGTTAGTATAATTTAACCTAGTTTTATTGAGATTTTTTTTTTTTTTTTAAAGAATAGATAAATGTTTAGTAAATTTATTTTGATTATTTGCTTTGGAAAGGAAGGAAAACACTTATGATCAAATGACTAAAATAATAATTATTGAAATTCTCAAAAGACAATTATTTATGAAAAAACTTAAAAACTATGTATAAAATATAAAAATAAAAAATTTATATATAGACAGTTTCAAAACAAATAATAATAATAATAATAATTGATCAATATATAAATAGTAATATAAAAAATAAATTGAGTTGCCTTGAAAATTTTTCCTTTAATCAATTCATTATACTTTGTTATTCATAACTGGAGCTAGAAAATTGTCTAGCAATCCGGCTTTTTTATTTTTAATATATTATTTCGTGCAATGATTCCAACACTCAACATTGTTAAATTGGATAAATACTTTCTTTTATCATCATCATCATTATTATTATTATTAAGCCACACGGTGATATACTATCCAACCTTATCACTCACCAACGAAAACAAAACAAAAATTATTATTGAACACTAGTACTTACTCTGACCAAGGGTTACAATACGAATTGAAAGATTGTCATCTACAACAATGCAGACAACACACTATATTTTCGTTGAATCCCACATGTGACTTTATCTAGATTCAGTTGCCAAAGTTATGCATAATCCTTGTGAATCAAATTAACAAGAGCAAGCAGGACTCTTCATAAAGTGAATGATGTATGTAATTAAAAACCCTTATCGGACACCTTAGATTAGAGTTTTATTAGTCTAATTACGCTTTGTTACAACTTACAAAACAATAATAATTCTCGTCTTTCGATTGGTAATGTACATTTTGTCAGGAGTAGTTGATGGATTCTGTTAGTATATAATAAATTTATCAACATAGATAGTTATAATGATGATTTATTTTTATTTTATTTTTTGCCTTAAATCATAAATCTTGTGGACTATTAGATGTTTGGATTTATATCTTATGATCAATAACTATCCCATTAATTATATTGATACTACATGATAACAGAATCATTAGTTGATATACACCACTGCATAACGATTTGCACTGGTGTTAGAATCATTTTATACCACCATAAATCAATATACACCGGTGTATATTGATTGGTTTAGGACCCATCCTAAAATGAGAATCACCAACAAATTGATTTTAATCAAATTGGATTTGTCCAACAAAACTGTACAGTATTGGACCAAATAAGGCCCAATATTAGGCCTAATAAAGGTAATGACGTCTTAAAAGGCAAAACAGTTTTACAGATCAGAGATTGTGAAAGTTGGGTTGGGCCCAATAATGAGAAAATGTAGATAAGGGAGAGACTTGATCTGTACGTTTTTGGAGCTAGTGGAACTGTGAAAGCCTAGTAGCCATTAATGTGGTATAGGATAATGAAAATTAGAAATAAATTAAGGGCAAAAATTATCAGCACAATCTAATAACACGATATCAAATTTGTGGGATTGTCGAATTCCCCTCAACTAGTCGATGGAATTATACATACATACGTATATACATACATATGTATGTTAATCATTTTGTTATATAAATAATTTTAATTTCTGTCAACTTATAAACTTTAACGTGTTTTTACTTTGGCATATATAGCACAAATAATGTCTATAATTGTTATTTTTATTCTTTGAAAGTAAAATAACATTACAAAATATAAGAATACAAAATAGTCTTGGCATCATCTACATTGAGAGATGCAATACACATATATAGGAACTTATTTGATCCAATGAGAATCACTATCAAGCTGTAAAGCAAGCTTTGCAAGGCCATGGACTGCCTTATATTAATAGCAGACATGGGAACAAAACTAATACCTTGAATAGAAGACTCTCTAGGAGTACTCTCGACCGCCATCTAAGTTTCTTTGCGAAGACTCATCGCTTCTGTTTTTAACCGAACTATAAGAGTAGAATGGTACACATGATAGTATGCCAATCAAATATTCGCCAGTAGCTATCTAGATTTACAGGATTCAATCACGGAAATTGTAAGTGTGGAGTTTGCAGTAGATAATGTGGTTGCATAGACGCCGTTAAGAGAAGGAAGAAACACTGTTGAGGGAGGGTTTTGCAATGCCATTGAAGAGGTTGAAGATCATAGGTTGAAAGTTGGAGTAGTTGGAGTTTGTACACATCCCATAATTGGTTGTTTTATGTTTCTGCTGATGGTGTTGGAGTTGGAAACCAAGAGGGAAAAGGAGGTATGTATGTGACAACTTGGAAGAATGAATAAAATTGTCGGTTTTCTAACGTATAATAATGTATTTGGAAATAGACGGGGACAAAGATTAATATATTTTTCAAAATTTAATAAAATAGGTTTATGTAATGTTTGGGATGTGAGTAAATTGTTGAAATAATGTTTGGAATGTGAGTAAATAAAAGGTTGAATGTGAAATCTGCAAAGGTGAGATTTCCCATTCTGATGCCATGTCTAGTTCATTAGTCACCAATTCGATCGCCTTATCATTGGGAGCGATGATTAACTCAACTCTACCTGCATCAAAACAATTTACAATTTGTTAATTAAAAAGAGTATTGTGCACGAATAATAAAATTTTAGATCCACTTCAAATTTGAAGGATTTTGATAGATATTCATTATTGGTGCTCCTACTACAAATAAGAATTACTTCAAAACAACACATGTATATGTCTGGAATACTCTGTACAGCTCTCACTTCTGTAGGGGAAAAGAATTTGGTGAAATAACAGCCAGCCATTTAAAATTCTAAGCTTCTGTAGGCTCTTGTCCATGATTTTAAAACTTTTCTGCCTATTGATACAAAGAGCTGCAGTAAGATGTATGTAATTTGCAAATAATTCCCACCTAAAGTTGCAGAGAAGATATGCTTTTCTAAAATTAAAGATTGAATATAATAGAGATAGATCAACTTTAAACAATGATTTAAACACCGTAGGTCCCAAAACACGAGATTATTTGAAGGGTATAAAGAGGTAAAGGGCTCTACTTAATTGTGGAAAAAAAAAAAAAAAACAAATGTAATTATGATCCAATACATATTTAACAGCAATTTGTTCTACTAGTAAGCAATTAAAATTGACAAAATCCTGTGACAAAGAAGTTGACTTACAGAGTAAGTAAGAAATTCTCTATTGGGAGAGTTGTGATATGTGATATACCTCATTTTAGAAAATCAGAAATGTATTTCATCGCCACTATGCAAAAAATGTTTGAAAAGCTAGAAGTGATTTGAACACTTGTGAGAAGAAAAGAGAACTTGGCAAGGAAAATAGTAATGGTAGGATTTTTGAAGATATTATTTTACAACCTCAACTTAAATAGATCAATAAAGCAGATTTGTGAATAACTGCAAGGCCTAAGTGATAACACGTGCCTAAGTGGTTTAATAGTTTTCACTTGTAAAAACCATGAGCTCTATACATTGAATCAAAATGGCTTGCTTAAAACAGGCAAATCTTAGGTAGAGTGAAATCTTTTACTATTCAGATATGTAGATTTATGAGTAACTGCAAGGCCTAAGTGATAACATGTGCCTAAGTGGTTTAATAGTTGTCACTCGTAAAAACCATGAGCTCTATACCTTGAATTAGAAAGGCTTGCTTAAAACAGACAAATTTTAGATAGAGTGGAGTCTTTACTATTTAGATATGTTTTCCTTAGTTGTTACCTACTAATTCAAATTACAGATAGGTTTAAGTGATGACGCATACCAAAGTGGTCTAATAGTTGTCAGTCATAAAAATTGTGATGCTCTGCACATTGAATCTAGAAGGCTTGCTTAAAATAGGTAATACTTAGATAAAGTGATTTTTTTTTTCCTATTGAGACACGTTTTTCTTAGTTGTTTTCCACTAATTCAAATTACAAATAGACCTAGGTGATAACATATGCTGAAGTGGTCTAATAGTTGTTAGTTGCAAAAATCGGGTGCTTTACACATTGAATTAGGAAGACTTGATTAAAATAGGCAATTCTTAAATAAAGTGGAATCCTTAGCCTAGACACGTTTTTCTTAGTTGTTACCCATTAATTCAAATTACAAATTCTTAGATAATGTGAAATTTATTTTACTGTTCGAATACATTTTTCTTGATTGTTTCCCACTAATTCAAATTACAGATAGACCTAGGTGATAACACATACCTAAGTGGTCTAATAGCTATTTGTTGCAAAAACCGCGACACTCTACATATTGAATCAGGAAAACTTGATTAAAATAGGCAATTCTTAGATAAAATGGAATCTTTTTATCATTCGGGCACTATTTTCTTAGTTGTTACCCACTAATTCAACAAATTCATTGCTCAAAAATAGTATATTCACTAGCATATCTTGATTCTAGAAGTAATTGGAGTGTTCAAGAAAAATATTAATAAGACTAGGAGAAAGTCACAAAGTAAAATAGTCTACTTGTAGCCAACTCAATTAGGCTAGTTCAATTGCTTTTATGGAACTAGGCACATACTTTTATTCCTCTATGCCATGTTTGTATTCCATTGCTTATATGGACTTAGTTTATGTTTGTAATCCAGTAATTTTTTTTTTTTTTTTTTAACACGACATTTTATGGATTAGAGAACTATTGAGACCTATCGAGATCGATGATTTATAGTGGGGTCTAGATTACTACTCCCACAATTATGAGATGATGACTCCTACTAAGAGAAAACTTACACCAACACATTATGTTTTAATAGAATAAGTGTGAGATTCAAATCTTTGATCTCTTAAGATCCAGGGAGACACTTTGTAATCCTATATTTTAAGAAAGTGATACAAATATGTGTTTGGTGAACTCAATTCTTAAATTGCTTTGCTCATGAAATTCGGAGAAATTTCAATCCGGTGTTTAGAAACAAAGATAATACAATCTTAAATTAAACCAACATTTGTCATTTGGTGTCCAAACAACCTGTCATTGGGGAATATTACTTGGTTGGATCAAGAAATCCAATGACAAGGGCAAGGTAGAATGACAACAAACTAACATTTGTGTCTTTGAATTGTTTATATCATAAGTTGCATTCACAACATTATATATATATAAGATATGATTACTTTGCACTAACTTCTCTGAGGAATCCTAAATTGCCACAGGGTCTGACTTTGAGCTTTCCGAGAAATCCAACAATAACAAGTAGAAATGTATAAATCAACTGCTAATATACGTAGTTAACTTTGGTGTTCATAAGTGAGAATCCTTGGTGACAACTGTTCAATGTGACTTGATGATATAAAACACTTATTCAGTTGGACAATCCTTAGATTCAAGTTGTCTCCCCGCATGTGGTAATCTAAAATAAACAAAATTTTGGTAACTTGTTATTAATTCAAGTCATGACTTGTTTTTGCTATTAATGTGCTCATTTGCTAGCTAGTAGTCCAAGGAAGAGGACAACCATGGAACTTTTCCCAGAAATTTTGAAGAAACTTTGGAATTTGTAGGAGATCCAGAGCTTTGTTTTACTCAGTCTCTCTTTGCAGATCATCCTCATCATATTTGGTTCCCGGAGGGAATAACAACCCGCAAAGCTTGACCGGGATCCTATTAAATGTAATTGTCTGGTGTGCACGTATCTCAGCAGATTGTGTGGCAACAATTTCATTGAGTATCATTGGAAGTAATGATTCATATTGTGATGATGGCTCGTCCAAGACCAGCAACATGCTGCAGGCTTTGTGGGCACCATTTCTCCTCTTGCACCTTGGTGGTCCGGATACTATCACAGCCTACGCTTTAGAAGATAATGAACTGTGGTTGAGACATTTTCTTGAGCTGATCGTCCAAGTTGGGGTGACATTTTATATCTTTTTGAGGTTTTGGAGCACCAAATCCCTTATGTTGCTGTCCATTCCAGTGTTTATTACCGGAATTGTCAGGTATGGAGAGAGAACTTGGGGGCTTTGGTCTCAAGCTCGCAAAGTTTTAAAGATTCTTTAGACTCATCTCCTGATCTATGTATTGATTTGTTTTGTTACCAACAAAGAGAAGGTTGTAATCCTAAGCTTAAGATCAGAGAAGGCATCGATCCAGACGATCAAAATCTCGTTCAAGCCTATTATTCATACAAGAGATTACAACATCTATTTGCAAACAAAATTATCAACGAGTACAGTTATGACAACTGTTCTATCATTAATAGAAAGTCAGCAAAAGATGCATTCGAGCTCGTCGCAATTCAGCTAGGACTCATGTATGATGTGCTCTATACGTAGGCTGCTGTTGTTTACTCTCCGTTGTTGTTTGGAATTTGTCTCCGCTGCATCAGCCTCATTTCCTCTGTTTCTACTTTAGTCCTCTTCTCCATCATCATTGATACGCAATCCTCCCTGCTAATAGACATCATGGTAACGTATTTGCTGCTTGTCGGTGCTATTCTTTTCGAAATTTATTCATTCATCCCAATTTTTTTCTCAGACTGGACCAAGCTCTGGTTGGTAAGTTATAATAAACAATCAGAGCTCAAAAACAATGGTTGAAAATTTGATTGAGAATTTCCTGAGGTGTACAAGTCATTTACATTCAAGTTTGGCCAATAAGAAGAGGTGGTCAGAGTCCACAGGTCAGTACAATCTAAGGAATTCTGTTGTCAAAAAATGGCAACACAAATTCCTTGGACTCGAGAAGTTATCTCTCATGAGCAAATTGTTAGAGAAGTATGGGAACTTGACATGGGAAAATGTGGATATTAGTTTGCAAGAAACTATCTTTAATTATCTTAAAAAAATAGCCAACGAACTGCAGCATAGCCGACGCAATCCAAATTTATTTCAAAAGTCACGTAATGAACTATTGTCCAAGAGAGGTGAGTATGCCCTAAAAAGATATGGGTATGATGATCCTACCGCTGACGAAGAACATGATTCGAAAATTCTTTTGTGGCATATGTTACTGAGGAATGGTACGAGAACGATCTCAAACACGTTCAAGGATCAGAATTGCAAAATTAGCAAATGGGTATCGGATTATATCTTGTATCTCTAATTCCAAAACTTTTTTTGCCTATTGATGCCAAAGCTATGGTAAGATATCTTTAGTTATCGAATAATTCCCACTTGAAGTTATAGAGAAAGACTCTATTATAAAATCGAGAATATAATAAAGGTAGAGACAGATTAACCTATAAAATTTATTTAAACTCAATAGATTCCATTTCAAAGTACAAGATGATATGAAGGATATAAAGACGAGGCGTGAGAAATCTATATAAAAGTAATCTATATAATTGAAAAAAAAAAATAGAACCAAAAAACAAACATAATTTTGATACAATATATATCTAATGACAATTTGTTACATTGATAAACAATTAAAATTGATAAAAACCTTGTAAGATAGAAATTTGACTTATAGAGCAAGTAAGAAAAATTTCCTAACTTCCTTTTAAAACAAGACTTCCTAAAAGGAAATAATAACTAAAAAGAAATAATATCAAATATAAAGGAAATAATATCAAATCATAAAAGGAAATAATATCAAATCTTAAAAGAAATACTATCAAACTTTAAAAAGGAAATAATATCTAAACATAAAAGAAAACAACATCAAATCTTAAATTAAATCAATTGCTAAATTAGACCTTGATCCTTTTTTGAGGAGCACCGGTCGATGGAGGTTTCTCATCAGATTCCCTATCTTCAAATGACTCCTCCTCTGTCTTCCCTCTCCGCACATAATCCTTTTGCTGCATTAATTCAAAAGAAGGGAAAAAAGAGTAATGAGTACAACAAATTTTGTATATTAACTTGTATAATAGTTGATGTAACAGTAAATTACAAAGCAAGTAATATATGTGGACAAATCAAATCAATTTTTATAAAAACGTTGTGAATCACACATTAGTCCACGAAACCACGAGACATATAAATGATGAAGTGACAGACTAAAGGAGTGAATAGTAATTTTACCGCAGAAGTGAGAGGAGCGGCGGTTCGAGGACGAGCCGTACTGTTACTAGTGGCAGCAGCGGCGGAACCATCAGAGCTCACAGCGATACTCTTCGGCAGTGAAACTATCTTCAGGTCCACATTCTCCATCACAATCGTCGGACTCTCCACACGCGCCTGCTCCTGCTGATCTCCTCCGCCGCCGAAGATACTCAAAATGTCCTCAAACTTGGCGACAATGGTGTTGATGTTGTTGTTGAGGTGGTCGTCGAATTCGTTGGAAGAAGCTGCCCGCAGGTGGTGGATGTCGTCAGCGGCGGACTTGAGGAGGAGGCGCATCTCCTCGGAGATAGATCGAAGGCAGTCGTTCTCATGGCGGAGGATGTCCGCCTCCCTTGCCGCCAAAACACAGCGCTCGTAACAGAGACTGTGTTCATTCACCATCTCCTGGTATTGCGTGAGACGCAGAGGCGGTGCTCGTTCACCTCGTCCTGGAATTGCTGCCATTGTCGCTTTAAGAGGCGTGTGTAGTAGAGCGCGTCGTTGACGTTTATGCTTGGCTCTCTAACAGGCGTCTCCGGAGATTTCACACTTGCCGCGCCGAGGTTGCTATGGCCTTCAAAAAAACACACACACACACAAAATAAATAAATAAAAAAATAAAAATCTAAAAGCAATGAAACAGTAACTAATCACAAAGAAGAAAAAGCTCCATTTGGACTACAAGAAATCAAACAAACAAACAAAATCATCATATCAAGAAAATCAATCCGGAATCATCAACAAACTCATGAACGTTTTAGTAACAAAGTTCATTGAAGGGAAACAATAATTGAAGGAAAAAAAAAAAAAAGAGAGAGAGAAACACCGAGGGTGAAGGAGACCTACAAATATTAAACACTTACTAATGTATATGATAAAACCTTTTTATTTTCTCAAACCCTTAAAGTTCTCTTTTAAATACTAATTTTAAATATCAAATAATTTTAAAGGAAACAAAGAGTTATTATAATTTTCCTTTCTAATAATTGATGAATCGTCATTTTTTCCCTTATTAATTCAGGAAACATCATTTTACCCCTTCTTTGGAATTAAATTAATACTATTTCAAGGAGTTTTTTTGACCGTTTGAAAATCATCAAGGGGGAAAATTATAATTCTTCAATTGTCTGCAAGGAAAATGATAATAACTCAATAAACAAATTAATTGTAGAATAGTAAGAATAATCAAAATCATCATATGAAATTATTGTATTTTTTTTTTTGAAATATGGAATTATTGTATTGAGTTAAAAAAAGAAAAAGAAAAACATGTTTGAAAGGAAAAAAAAAGGAACATATATCAATAAGTTTCTTTTATTCCACATACTCTATAAAGAATCACAATCAATTTAAACCTCTTTTCTTCATAAGACAAACATGCATGGAGCCGAGATAAAAAATTAGACTTTGATCAAATAATAAGAAACTTGTTTGAATACTATCATATAACTCAAAAAATTAAATTCAATCAAACGCCCTTAATTTTTTCATCACACCAAAAAAAAAGAAAAAAAAAAAAAAAAAAGAATGAACTACTATCTTTTGTCCGCCTCCACATCTATTACAGTCAAGAGATTAACTAGAAAACTTCTCAATATTTTTCTTAAAAAAAAACACCTGAAAGCTTCTCAATGCGAATAATCTTTATATATATATGAAAATACTTTAGTATATATAAATCAAACTCTCAAATGCATTGCGTATTTTACAATTTTTCCCCCTCATTGTTCTCATGTACATCTAGAAAACAATTTGGTGAAAGATGATTGAATATTTCAATATATTTTTTGTGATATATAATTAGAAAATTTTTATTTGAAAAAAAAAAATAAAACAACCATCTTCTAAATGACATTATGATTCCAATTTTATAGTTTGCTACAATTATGATCCAAAGACATGATCCTAAAATCTCAATACCGATAATGTTAAATAGATAATAATATATATGTAAATAGGGTGTTCTTACAAATATATAATAGAACAAAATTTATTATAAACTGGTAATTTTGGTATTAGGTGGGGTTTATTTACAAACTAATGATGCGTTTACTTCACTTGGAGGAATCAGAACGATCTGAAATCGAAATGACTTGAAATCGGAATGATATATCGAAATCAAAATAAGTTATTTACTTCAACTGTAGGAATTGGAATCGGAATCAGCAGTATTCTCATTAAACTGTTTACTTTACTTTAAAATCGGAATAAATTAATTATAAGTTACAAAAATGCCCTTAATTAAAATTATGAATTAATTATAATAGTGTGCATTTTTTTTATTATAATATGTAGATAAAAAAAGCTACATATTATAATAAAAAAATTGTATATCATTTTAATAGTTTACTAACCTAGTGTGCAATTTTTTATTATAATATCTTTTTTTTTAATATCACATAAAAAACTACATATTATAATAGAAAAAAAATCGTATATTATTTTAATAGTTCACTATGATAATTAAGAAATTGATGATGAAAAACTAATGGTATGCAGTTTTTTATTATAATATGTAGTTTTTTTTTTAATATCAAATAAAATAGTTTTTTTTTTTTAATTTTTTAAAGAAGGATATAAGAGACTTTTTATGTTGATAAAAGGAATGAGAATGAGATTCCCAAGTGGGGTGGGGGGAATGAGATTCTCATTCCACAACCCCAAATTGATGTGAGACCCACACTTTCATTCCTATTACGGAATGAATTTTAAACAAGTAAACATTATCAATCAGTTTCATTGCCCATTCTCATTCCCCAATCCATGAAGTAAACACACTATAAAGAGATTTCAAAATTTTTATAGGGTGTGTTTATTAAAGGGGTGTTCATACAATATTAAAGAGGTGCAATTATCGTGACTATTTTGCTAAATACAAATAGATTATATTATGCATATAAGAATTGTAGCTGAATATATTTGTTTTAATTGATTAGTTTAATTTTACAAGATTTTTTATTAAAAATTTTAATATCTAAACAAAAAAAAAAAAAAAAAAAAGAGAG
The DNA here is from genome assembly GCA_019925255.1 of Litchi chinensis. Taxonomy (NCBI): domain Eukaryota; kingdom Viridiplantae; phylum Streptophyta; class Magnoliopsida; order Sapindales; family Sapindaceae; genus Litchi; species Litchi chinensis. The sequence continues at coordinate 3,227,517 of CM034464.1, read as the reverse complement.
AAATAAAAATGATCCAATTAGAAAAGCCCAAAAATTAGGCTTATTACTAAAGGCGTTCAACATTTTTCTAATCATTCAAATCTTTATTCAAGTGGCAGTCCAATGACACAACTTGAAAAGTACTTTTGAGGATTGAAAAGGCACTTGTAGCTAGTATAAGAGCTCTTTCAAATGTACACTTACAAACTCTGTTATTCTCTATAATGCATAATATAATATATAAATAAATGTGGAAATATATTGATCAGGTGTTCTTATGGTTTATTATATGCATCAACTTGTATTGTGAGGAACTACTTTGTTTAATTTCGGATGGCAATGTATATGCATAATTTCACAACTTTACGTTGCCCAGTCACATGCGAAATTAAGAGAAGATCAGATAATTATTGTGTTTCTCGTAATCTCGAAGATGTTGTTACCTTGGTACCCTGTTCTATGATAATGGTTTTCATTTACGTTTTTGTTCAGCATTCATTTTACAAATAATTCTACAGTAAGAATTAGTCTTTAACTTATTTTTTTGGCAAGACGTTTCATTTTCAGGATTCACTCTCCTTTGCAGGACATTTCGTTTTCACCATTCATTCTCAAGTACCACCATAATAAGGGTTGAGATCCGTGTGAATGAGTGATAAAATCCAAAATGCTGAAAAATTTGTTGAGTATTAATCTTTATAAGAAGACTTTCCTTTCGCTTGTTTATTGGATTTGGAAGTGCTAAGGTCAAGTGGCTGCTTGCTAAATTTTGGGGTAAAAACGGTTCAAAACCCAAAAATCTCTATTGGTCGAATTTAACACTTTCAAAATTTAAATTGCACCTAAAATGCACAATAAAAGTGCATTACATAACAAAACATAATCTCTCAGTTGCTTCTAAAGCATGCTTTATTCTATTGATTTACAAGTTGTGATACACATTACATAAATTAAACAAAATAAATTTGCTCCCATTTGCTATGAATCTGTAATTTTGGATATTTGGAACGTTACAAAGAATAATTAATATGTTAAAATCCTTTTTGTGTCTCCGGATGCTAATAATGTTACTGACTGGTTGACAAAAAGAGCTTTTGGAATGTCCAAGGGAGATATATCTTTTGTCTAATGAATTCTCAGAGTTAGAATATATTCTCAGTTTTAAAACTTAGAGAGCTCAAACTCTCCATTAGATTATTATTATTTTTTAATTGTTCTCCTTTAGGCGTACGCCCTGCCTTTATATCAAGTAAATAAATAAATAAAAGTAGTAGTTCTACATTTGTTATTTATTAGTATGGCGAAATTTTGCCGTAAGAACACAGATGTGAGTGAGCAGCTCACCCACATTTCTAAGGTGTTGAGCATGTTCCTTCCATCCACAATTTTGAGCAGCGTATGCTTACATTTCCACCCATATTTCACTTATTATCATAAACAAGTAACAACTATAAAATGTATAATTCTTAGAACTGAACAAGTATTGCACGGTATAGAACATGCTTACAGTACCATCACCACGGACATAGAAGCCGTCACTAATCATTTGATTCCTATTTTGAAGTTTCAGCTAATAAAAAACAGATTCATCAGAAGAATGGAAAATGTAAAAACAAAATATAGCTCCAAAGGAATATATTATATTATACAAGATCTAAGTGACTCACTTGAGCAAAATCTCCAATGGCATAATCTCGTAAGAGAACATAACCATTTGTCTACAAGCATATGAAACAATGATATGCCACTTTGACGTAGTAGATATATCTATACTGTCTCAATCGTGTAACATGATATGCTTACCTTTAATACTGATTTAATATTCTGCAATATTAGGGGCATTTTTTTGGGAGAAACTGCAGACAACATAAAAATCTGCCAAAAATGTTACGTGTTTGTATGTACGTGCACTGAAGCTAAGTAAACAAATGCTGAAATGAAGTAGAAATGGAAACGGTTACGATCGAACAGAATCCAGTCTTACCAGGGTAATAACGTCAACAGAAGAAGGATTAATTTTTTCAGATAAACTATCATCCATAACATTGCAGACAAATGCATTGAATTGATCTTCTTTGAATCCCACATGTGACTGCAATTGCCCAAAGTTATGCATATTCCTTGCAATCCAAATTAACAACAGCATCGCTCTTCAAAAAGCTCAATGATGTGCATAAATATGCGTTTTTATAAACACTCATGATCATATTTCAGAAACCTTAACAAAGGGAGATGATGCATCTTTAACGTGCATATGGCATGAATAATAAAGTAGCGGAAATTGAAGAACAAAAAGAGTACAGGTCTTTATTATGCATACTAAACAGGAGGGCAAACTTTAACAAGTTCAATAGCATGAGGCAAGATATCACAAGCATGAATGTAAAGCTTCGGGTATGAAGCAACAAGAGGAAAAATAGTATTGCCTGGTCCACAACCAACCTGCCAGTGCGTAACACGTTACACAAAACTTGCGAGATGCATTATCTCCAAATGTTTTACTGCTTTTATACACAAGTAACAAGTCATAAATCATTCTCTTCTTCAACAAGGAGAAACAATTTCCTACTTCAAAAAAAAAAAAAAAAAAAGGGTAAGGTAACGAAACCACTGACTGAATCTGGTTCAAATATCCAAAAAATCGTTGTAACTTCAGATATTTCGTTTTATGAAAACAATTTTCAAGCAAACGATCTAGAATGAATCACATCCCAGCTGTCACACCAAAAGCGAGACAGAAACCTATCTTCACCAAATAATAGCCAACCATTCAAGTACATTTTAAAGAACACTGTCATCCACGCGACACAAAACAATAGATAGAATCAAAAACCAGTTTCACACAACCAATCTACAACAAAATTTCCCGATTGAGGCCCAATATTGACCCTAATGCAGCAACTGACGTCGTTAAAAGGTAAATAGTTATAATATAGAGACGGGAGATCGTGGTAGTCGGCTTGTGCCCCATGATGAGAAAATATAATTAAGGGAGAGACTAATCTCTAGGTATATGGAACTAATGGAAGCCAACAACATGGTTTAGGACAAACAAATTATAAATGAATGAAGGGCGATAATTGTCGACATGATCTTATAACATGGTATCAAATTAATTGAATTAAATTATATTTTATTACGTTAAAGTGTTAATTATAAAAAAATACAGAAATATATTTTTGCGTTTAGCTTCTTTTGACCAGTCAATATATTAGATATAATTATTTTTGTTGTAGAGATTTTATAATGTTACTTCTCATGAGATTATATATATGTATAATTTTAATTTCTATTATTTTTTTAGACTTTAATTTTTTTTACTTTAGCACAAATATATAACACAAAAAATATTTGTAATTGTTGCTTTTTATTATCTGAAAGGTAAAATATCATTACAAAAGACAGAAGTACAAAATAATCTTGGTATCATCTACATTGAGAGATGCAATACACATATATAGGAACATATTTGACCCAATGAGAATCACTATCAAGCTGTAAAACTAGCTTTGAAAGGCCTACCTTATCTATTAGCAGACATGGGACCAAACTAATACATTGAATACAAGACTCTCTAAAGTAGTAATGGTTGGAGTTGTGAAGAGATTTGTTCACAATCTCAACTTAAATAGATCGATAAAGTGGATTTGTATGCAACTAATTGGCCGATATAAGTGATAACATATCCCTAAATGGTTCAATGGCTGTTGTTGACGATCGGAATCGGTCAATATCCGGGGGGTCGGAACCTCGCTTACAAAATGATTTGTAGGGGGTCGGCGGTGAAGACCATGCCGAGTCGGGGGTGAAGACCATCCCAAGCAACCCTTTTTGGCCTCTTAAGGTCGCGTCCGGAGTTGAACCCTCAACCTTATATGTTTTTTGGGTTGACAACTCCTACCACCAAGCTGACCCAGCTTGGTGGTAGGAGTTGTGCATCCAAAAAACCTATAAGGTTGAAGGTTCAATTTCGAACGCGACCCACAATAGACCAAAAGGGGTTGCCTGAGATGGTTTTCACCCCCAGCTCGACACGGTCTTCACCGCCCACCCCGTACAAATCGTTCCATCGGCGAGGTTTCGTCCCCCGATCGGGTGTTGACCGATTCCGATCGTCAACAACTGTCAATTGTAAAAATCGTAACGCTATACATATTGACTCAAGAAAATTAGCTAGAAATAGATGATTCTTAAATAAAATCAAATTTTAGACATGTTACTCCTAGTTGTCTTCCATTAATCAAAATTACAAATTCATTGCTCAAAAATAGTATATTGACAAGCATATTCTAATTCTAGAAGCAACTGGAGTATTATAGATCAACGATAAGAAGATATTATAGAAAGTAAGTGGCATGTATTTAGCAATACTTTACCTTTTGTTGTTTTAGCCCACTCCGTTAGGCTAGTTCAATTGCTTTTATGGGCTTAGGTTGTCTTTGGAATTAGTATAACTTAACCTAGTTTTATTTGAGAAATGATTTTTTTTTTTTTAAAAGATAAATGTTTAGTAAATTTATTTTGATTATTTGCTTTGGAAAGAAAGGAAAATACTTATGATTAAATGACTTAAATAATGATTATTGAAATTCTCAAAAGACAATTATTTATGAAACAACTTAAAAACTATTTATAAAATATAAAAATAAAAAATTTATATATAGATAGTTTCAAATAAAAAATAATAATCGATCAATATATAAATAATCAAATAAAAAATAAATTGAGTTGCCTCCGACTTAGTTGACATTTCCTTTAATCAATTCATTATACTTTGTTATTCATGACTGGAGCTAGAAAATTGTCTAGCGATCCGGCTTTTTTTAATTTTTAATATGCTATTTCGTGCAATGATTCTAACATACGACATTGTTAAATTTGATATTATTATTATTATTATTATTAAGCCACATTGAGCGCTGATATACTATCAAACCTTATCACATGGCAGCAAAAACAAAACGAAAATTATTATTGAACGCTAGTACTTACTCTTACCAAGGGTTACAACACGAATTGAAGGATTGTCACCTACAACAACGTAGAAAATGAATTTTATCTTCTTTGAATCTCACATGTGACTTTATTAGATTTAGTTGCCAAAGTTATGCATAATCCTTGTGAATCAAATTAACAAGAGCAAGTAGGGCCCTTCATAAAGTGAATGATGTATGTAATTAAAAACCTTTATCGGACACCTTAGATTACAGCTTTATTAGTCTAATTTCGGTTTGTTACAACTTACAAAACAATAATAATTCTCATCTTTGGATTGGTAATGTACATTTTGTCAGGAGTAGTTGATGGATTCTGTTAGTATATAATAAATTTATCAACATAGACAGTTATAAAATGATTTATTTTTATTTTTTTTCCCTTAAATCATAAATCTTGTGAACTATTGGATGTTTGGATTTATATCTTATGAATTATGATCAACAACTATCCCATTAATTATATAGATACTACATGATAACAGAATCCTTAGTTGATGTACACCACTGCATAACGATTTGCACTGGTGTTAGAATCATTTTATGCCACCATAAATCAATATACACCAGTGTATATTGATTGGTTTAGGACCAATCCTAAAATGAGAATCACCTACAAATTGATTTTAATTGAATTGGATTTATCTAGCCAAACTGTATTGTATTGGACGAAGTGAGGCCCAATATTAGGCCTAATAAAGCAAATGACGACCTAAAAGGCAAACAGTTTTAGAGATTAGAGATTGTGAAAGTTGGGTTGGGCCCAATGATGAGAAAACATAGTTAAGGGAGAGACTAGATCTGTTGGTTCATGGAACTAGAAAAACTGTGGAAGCCTGGTAGGCAACAATGTGGTTTAGGATAATGATAATTAGAAATAAACCAAGGGCAAAAATTATCGACGTAATCTAATAACACGACATCAAATTAGTGGGATTGTCGAATTCCCCTCCACCAGTTGATGGAATTATACATACATACTTTTATACATATATACACATTTTATAATCATTTTGTTATATATATAATTTTTTATTTAAAATTTTAGTGTGTTTTTATTTTAGCACATATAACACAAATAATGTTTATAACTGTTATTTTTATTATTTAAAAGGTAAAATAACACCACAAAAAACAAGAATACAAAATAGTCTTGGCATCATCTATATCGAGAGATGCAATTCACATATATAGGACCATATTTGATCCAATGAGAATCATTGTCAAGCTGTAAAGCAAGCTTTGCAAGGCCATAGGCTGCCTTATATTAATAGCAGCCATGTGCCTAAGTGGTCTAATAGCTGTCAGTTGTAAAAACCGTGGCACTTATGCATTGAATTAGGAAGACTTGATTAAAAATAGGCAATTATTAGATAAAGTGAAATATTTTTATAGTTTGGACATGTTTTTCTTAGTTGTTACCCACTAATTCAAATTAAAAATTCATTGCTCAAAAATAGTATATTCGCCAGCATATCTTGATTCTAGAAGTAATTGGAGTGTTCAAGATAAATGTTGATAAGAGTAGGAGAATGTTAGAAAGTAAGTGACGTGTACTTAGAATGCAGTAATCTACCATATGTTGTTTTAGCCTACGACATTCGGCTAGTTCAATTGCTTTTATGGACTTAGGCATATATTTATATTCCTATAGGCTATGATTGTATTCCATTGCTTCTATGGACTTACGTTATGTTTGTAATCCTATAATTTTTGTCCTTGAACACTGACACTTTACAGATCAGAAGACTATCAAGACCTATTGATATCGACAATTGATAACGGTTTAGATTATTACTCTCACAATCGGGAGATGACAATTTTTATTAAGAGTAGACTCACACTCACACCTTACGTTTTAATAGAACAAGAGTGAGACTCAAATCCTTGACCTCTTAGGATTAAAAGAGGTACTTTACAATCCAGTAACTTAATAAAGTAATGTAAATGTGTTTGATGAACTCAATTCTTAAATTGCTTTGCTCATGAAATTCGGAGAAATTTCAATCGGGTTCAGAAACAGAAATAATTCAACCTTAAATTAAACCAACATTTGTCATTTGGTGTCCAAACAACCTATTATTGGGGAATATTACTTGGTTGGATCAAGAAATCCAATGACAAAGGCAAGGTACAATGACAATAAACTAACATTCATGTCTTGAATTGATTTTATCATAAGTTGCATTCACAACATTATATATATAGAAGAGATGATGACTTGCACTAACTTCTCCGACTAATCCTAATACCATGAATAGTCCTTGCTTCTGCTTTTAACCAAACTATATAGCAGAAAGGTACTCCGAGGAATCCTAATACCATGAATAGTCCTTGCTTTTGCTTTTAACCAAACTATATAGCAGAAAGGTACACATGATATATATATATATATATATATATGTAGCAAATTAAGGTTGGCCAGTGGCTAAGGGTCTTGCAGGATGCTTAGGAATCAGTTAAAATATTCATATGTAACAGCCATACTGATATGATCAGGCAACACATATGCAGTTTCAAAAATCTTGCGAAAGAATCAATAACAACCCCGGCCCATTGTACGCCAACATATTAAATTCACTAGAAGAATGCCGACGTCCCAGAAGAAGAATGCAGTAACCTGCCTGATCAGGTGGTCAATATGATGTTAAAATTAAGTAATGTTTGGGATGTGAGCAAATGGTCGAAATAGTGTTTGCAATAAGATCGTAAAAAACGGAGCTCAATGTGGAAGCCAAAATGGTGAGATATAAAATTTTAAAGCATGTCTGTCTTTTAGTCCCCAATTTGATCACCCTATGAGTACCATTTGGAGCAAAGATCAACTCAACTCCTCTCTGCATCATAACAATTAATAACTTTTCAATTAAATTGAACATTGTACAAATAATTAAAATTTTAGATCCTCTTCTAACTTAGATTTAGATATTTATATCAGGATTGTGGTAGATTTTCATCATAAGAGCTCTTAGTTACTACGAATAAAAATTACTTCGAAACAACACATGTATACATTTGGAAAACTCCTTGTAGCTCTCATCACTACAATAGGGCAAAAGAACCTGATAACAAAAAAGCCATCCGTTTCAAATTGTAAATTTATATGGACTTTAGTCCTCTAATTCCAAAACTTTTTTTCTTATTGATGCTAGAGCTATGGTAAGATATATTTAATTATCGAAGAATTCCCACTTGAAGTTATAGGGGAGAAACTCTATTCTAGAGTTGATGATATAATATAGGTAGAGATAGATCGATCTATAAAAATGATTTAAACTCAATAGATTCTATTTCAAAGCAACGGATGATATGAATGATATAAAGAGGAGGCATGAGATATCTATATAAAAGTAATCTACTTAACTGGGAAAAAGAAAAACAAAAAACAAGCATTATTTTAATACAATATATATCTAACAACAATTAAAAATGATAAAAACCTTGTAAGATAGAAGTTTGACTTACAGAGCAAGTAAGAAAATTTTTTATCGGGGAGCTATGATTTGTGAAATCCCTCAGTATTTGTATTTCATCACCACTATGCAAGAAAAGGTTTTCAAATAGCAAAAGGCTAGAAGTGATTTGACTACTTAATAAGAAGAAGAGGAAAACTTGGCAAGGAAAGTTGTAATGGTTGGATTTGTGAAGAGATATATTACTTCACAACTTCAACTTAAATTGACAAATAAAGTGGATTTACAAATGCAACTAAATACCCTAACTGATAACACGTGTCTAAGCAGTCCACTAGCTATTAGTCTTAAAAATCGTATTGATAAACACTCTACATCGTATATACAAAGATTTTCTTAAATAGATAATTCCTTAATAAAGTGGAATTAATTTACCGTTCAGACACGTTTTTCTTAATTATTAACAAATAGTTTATTCGAGCGCATATCCTGATTCTAGAAGCAACTAGAGTATTAGAAATAAGCTCAGATAGGAGAAGAAAATTGTTAGAAAATAAGTAGGGTGTATTTAGCAATACTCCACTTTTTATTGTTTTAGCCCACTCCACCAGGCTAGTTCCATTGCTATTACGGGCTTTGTCTATATTGGGTGGTGGTAGCCTTTTAGTATTTAGTTCTTGGATATTATTAGATTTTCATTGGAATTAAAATGTTAGGTGTTTGACATTGTATTATGACAATACACTAACACATGTATATGTATTTTTTTTATCTATAATACTTTTGCTCTGGAAAGGCGGTGCAATGAATGAGTATTCTAAAGTAGTGAAGAGAACATTAATATCTTCATTGACCTGTTCGATAAATGCAAACCTCTAAAAATCCTTAAAAAAATTAATTATACTTAATTAATCAAACAAGACAATTTAGGCTTCTTTTCGTAACATAAGAAACTAGATTCAATGGGTCTTATTTGCTATTGGTTGGCACAGCTGTTTTGGAGATTTATGCATTGATTATACTTTTTTCCTCCGATTGGACACAGCTCTGGTTAGTAAAAATCAAAGTTGTACCTCAACTTTTGTCAATGTTTTTTGGAGGTTTTGAAATTGTTTACATTCACACTTGACCAATAAGAAGAGGTGGTCAAAGTCTATGGGTCAATACAATTTAAAGAACTCTTTACTCAAGAAAAGGCAGCACACATTCCTTGGATTTGAAAAGTACCAATACTTGACATGGGAAAATGTGAATGTTAGTTTGCAATAAACTATCTTCAAATGTATAAAATAGATAGCCAAAGAACTGCACCGGCATGCACAAAACCAATATTATTTTCGGCAGTCACGTGATGAACAACTGTCCAAGAAAGGCGAGCGTGCCCTTAAAAGATATGTGTGTGGTAATATTTCAGTTGCTTAACTGATGAATGCTACCAAAAATATCTCAATCTTGTGCATAGGGATGCTAATGAACTTGAGCAAAATTGCAAAATTAGCAAATGGTTATCAGATTATATGTTGCGTCCATGTTGCCCAGAGGAAATGGTGAGATCATGTATAGACATACTTATAATGTTGTCATGGTAAGTTATGGAATGCCACCATCCAAACTACCAACCAGAACATATAACTGGCCTAAGTCGGTGTTTGAAGAACAAGTGGCCTTGCCTTTCAGCTGAAACACAATGAGAGTGATTGGAAAACAAAGTGGGAGATAATAAGCGAAGTGTAGCTAGAAATGTTAGCATATTGTCATGGAGTTAGACTTGACACCACTAACTAGTGCGGCACTTAGACAACTTTCACCTCTTAGTTGCTAAGTAAGCCTTACGGAAGCCAAGAGCAAAAGGCAAAGGAAGACTTGAGAGAGGTTAGCTTTGTAAGGAAACTTTTTATTGAACTTTTCTTGGATGATTTACAAATAAGATCTACATGGGTATTTATAGCCACTTTGGTACAATTATCAAGTGTATAATGAATGTCAACTATTATCTTACAAGTACTATCTTACTAGTTAACACTAGAAAAATCTAGATATTTACATGGTAATATCTTCTAGCTAACCCTAGAGAATTCTAGAACATTGTTTAATATTTACATGATGGGAAGGTTCTAGAAACCTTCTAGAAACTAGTATGGAGATTGGACCAGACCTAGTATTTTGGGCCAAATGACCTCGCTTTGGCTTGGTGCACTTGCGGACTATGACATCCTCCCCCACTTAAGCTCACAATGTTCTCGATGCATCTTTATTCTTGTAATGTTGGATATGTTCGCTGAATTATCATAAGACGTCTTCACATTCCCAACTTGCTTCACTATCGAGGAGATCCTTCCACTTTACTAAGTACTCGATGTAGTTTGGAACGCCTTTTTTTTTAATCACTCGATCGACAAGGATGCACTCTACATCTTTGTCGAACGAGGTAACCATGGTAGTTGGTGCCCGTTTGGATTCATTCCTACTTGGGTCTTCCTTATCTTTATGGTATGGCTTAAGGAAACTTACATGGAAGACCGGATGGATTTTGAGTCTTGGTGGGAGTTGAACTTGGTAGGAGACTTTTCCTACACGTTTAATGATAGGAAATGGACCTTCATACCTTCAAACGAACCCCTTGCGTAATGACTTGAATTGTTGGGACAAAAGTTTGATAAACACCATGTCTCCTTCATGAAACTCGACATGTCTCCTCTTTGTATTGTTCAATTTCTTCATTTTTCGAGTTGTTTTATCTAGACAAGTTCGGGTGAGATCGACTTGCTCGTGCCACTCTCTAGCAAGCTTATGGGCCGCAGAGCTTTTCCCACCATAGGTTAAGGCGATGACAGTAGGTGTCATAGGTTGTTATTCAGTCACTATCCCAAAAAGACTTTTGTCTGTTGCCTCACTTCTTTGAAGATTATAAGAGAATTAGGCGACATCTAATAATTAGCCCAATCTCGTTGATGGACGCTTACATAGTGTCTCAAGTATAACTCGAGTAGACCATTGACACGCTCAGTTTGCCCATCACTTTGAGGATGAAAACTAGTGGACAAGTTGAGATCGGTCCCTAACAATTTGAAAAGTTCGATCCAAAATCGTCTCATGAACTGTGGGTTGCAATCGCTTATGATATTCTATGGTACTCCCCAAAACTTCACCACATGTTTAAGGAAGGAACGAGTAGCTTCCTCTATTGTGTAGTCTGTTGATACGGGGATGAAGGTGGCATACTTGCTATATCGATCAACTACTACCATAATGCTCCTGTATCCTTCTGACTTTAGTAAGACCATGATAAAATCCATAGATACGTTTTGCCATGACTGTTTGACAATAGGTAGGGGCTCCAATAATCCTGCTGGGTGTTGGTGGTCTACCTTATCTTGTTGGCACACAAGATAAGTACATACATAAGCTTCCACATTGTCTTGCATTTATGGCTAATAGTAGGAATTTTGAAGGAGTACTAGTGTGCACGCCATACCTGAGTGACCAGCCCACTTAGTGGCATTACTTGATGATCACTTTTGGCAAACTCCTATGGCTTAACACGTACACTCGACTGCCGGTTGTGAAGAGTAGGCCATCTTCTATCCAAAACCACCTAGTTTTGCCTTCATTAGCTAGCTTGATCAAGCCTTTGGTCATGTGGTCTTACTTCATACCTTCCTTGATGTGCTCGATGAGTTTGCTTTGTGGCTGGCTCATACTTAAAGAGCAAATTCTGCCTTCCTACTTAGTGCATCGGCCACTATATTGGCTTTCTCCGACTTGTACTCCAAGCGATAGTCAAACTCGGTTAGAAAGTCTTGTCATCGAGCTTGCTTGGGACTTAACTTCTTTGGTGAGTGGAAGTAACTTATGGTAATGTTATCCGTTGTGACGATGAAATGTGACCCGAACAAGTAATGTCGTCATACCCTTAGGCAATGGATGATAGTTGTCATTTCCTTCTCTTGTACAGTTTAGCGTCGCTCGATGTCATTAAGTTTTCGGCTCTTAAAGGCAATGGGGTGCCCTTCTTACATGAGAACTCCACTGATGGCAAAGTTGGAAGCATCAGTGTGCACCTTGAATAGCTTAGTGTGACCGAGCAAGACCAATAATGCTTCCTCAGAAATGACCCTTTTTAGATCTTTAAAGGCATGTTGGCATCTATCGGACCAATGTCAAGTACGATTCTTCTTAAGTAGGTCGGTCAAAGGTGCAGCTTTTATTGAGTAACCTTGGATAAAGCGACAATAATAGTTTGCTAATCCAAGGAACAATCTTAGCTCTGGCACCTTGGTGGGTCGCTCCCATTCTTGTATGGCTTTCACTTTCGCTTCGTCCATCATAAGCTTGCCTTCTCGAATGCGATGACTAAGGAACTCCACCTCTCGTTGGGCAAATGAGCATTTTTCCTGCTTGATATAGAGTTCGTTTTCCCGAAGTACTTAGAGGACTTGCTTAAGATGCTGCACGTGTTCTTTAAGGGTAGTGCTATAGACCACTATGTCACCTAAATATACTACCACAAATCGATCAAGAAAATGATGGAATCACTTGTTCATAAGTGTGCAAAAGGTAGCTGGTGAGTTAGTGAGACCAAATGGCATGACAAGGAATTCGAAAGCACTATACCTTGTCACACATATTGTCTTGGGTATGTCCTCTGGTGTAATGCACACTTGGTAGTACCCTGATCATAAATCGAGCTTGGAGAAGGAGCAGACATGACCAAGCTGATCATATAGGTTAGAGATTAGAGGCATCGAGTACTTGTTCTTGATGGTGATCTTGTTTAGTGCCTGATAATCGATGCACATGCGGAGAAACCCATCATTCTTCTTTTGGAATAACATCGGTGCTCTATAAGGTGCCTTGGATGGTTAGATGTAGCTAGAATCCAACAAGTCTTGGAGTTGTTTCCTTAGCTCCACTAATTTTGAAGGTGTCATACGATAAGGCGCCATGGCTGGAGGGGTTTGGCACCTGGTTCCAATTCAATTTGGTGGTCCACCTCCCGTTTAGATAGTAGCTTCTTTAGCAGCTTTTGAGGCATGATGTCCTTGTATTCATCTAGGACGTGCTGCACATCGATAGGTATAGGATCCTTGATTACAGTGATTTCTTCCCCATCATTGAGTTCTCGGATGGTAGCAAGGTAGCTTAGATCGGACTTCATCCTTCACTTGAATTGTAGTGCGAATAGCACCTTGAATTCTACCCTGGTTGAGTGCTCTGTTGGGATCATGCAAGTTATGCTCCCATCGAGAATGCTAAAAGAGTTGGTTGAGGCATAGATGAAGGCATGTACCTGATCCAAGAACTCCATGCTTAACACCACTTGGAAGTCATCCATTGGCACAATGGAATAGTTAAGGCTTCCACTTTATGCCCTAGGTTTGGTGGGCACTGCTTTAGCAACACCAGCTATTGGCTTGGCTGGTGAGTTTACGGCTTTGAGTGTACCTCTGCCATTGACTATCTTGAGGCCTAACCGCTTAGCCTCTTCTTTGGAGATGAAGTTGTGCGTTGCCCTAGTGTCCAACATTACACTAATATCTTTCCCGTTGATAGTGGCATAGACATACATTAGGCCTTTCTTGATAAGTGAGGGTGGTGTGGTTTTGCCTTTAAGGGCCTTTAAGATGCGAAGAGAACCCATTCCTACTTGAGAGTCGGAGTCGTTGGAATGGTCCTCCTCTATTTGGTTGACTAAGGCATTGATGGCTTTTCTCTTTGGACAATCCCGCACCCAATGTGGACTATTGCATATGAAACAAGAAGATTTAGGTTTGGGAATGCCAGATTTACCTCCATCCTACTTGTCTCCTTGGGAAGACTTGCGCTGTCCCCTATTATTGGGTCCTTCCGTCCTTGATCCTTTCGTGTGTTCTTCTCTCCTCCACTTTTACTCCGACTGGTCTTTTTATCCTTAGATTGGTTGGTGTATTCAATGAGTGACTCTGCTTCCGGGATAGCTTCATCAAGACTCTACAAGCTTTGCCTTTCGAGTTCCACTCGTGCCCAATCTTTAAGATCATCCATAAAGTAGAAGAGTAAATCTTTATCAGACATATCTTCAATTTCAAGGATGGGGGTGGTGAATTCTTTGACGTAGTCCTGAATGCTCCTTGTTTGTTTAAGTCTGTGTGGATGACCTCATGCCTCCTTTTCTGCATTACTTGGGCAGAATTGCTTCTTCAGTTCACGTTTGAAGTCGTCTCATGTGTTGATAGAACAAATGCTCTTGCCCATGTCGTTGTGCTTCCGTCACCACCATAGTTGTGCTGCATCCCAAAGGATTGTAGGGGCACTGCTGATTCTTGAAGCATCATCCTTGACAAGTTTGGCCTCGAAGTATTGTTCAAGACCAAAGAGGAAGTTTTCGACTTCGGTAGCATTGCGAGTGCCATTGTAGGTGGTAGGTTTAGGCACATAGATCATGTTCAAACTAATGATGCTTGATGAACTTGTCTGGTAGTAAAGGTGTGCTTGTGCCCATTCCACTCCATGTGGATATCCTCCACCTCAGTGTGGAGTGTGGACAGCTCTCATCTCATGCTCCGTAAAGGTTCTCAGGTTAAAAACTTCTTGAGTTATGCCTTAAAACTCTTGCTTGAAGGATTAACTAATTTCTTTGATGGTAGATTTTACCACTAAGGTAATCTCACCATACTCCGTCTCTAGGCCATCGAGACGAGCGACATGATTACCAAGGGTTAGTTTCATCCCTGAGAAAGCCTGCTCTAATTCGACAAGACGAGCTTCTAGAGCGTTGACGGTGGAAGTCATGGACTTAGACTTGCCATGTTTCTCTTGATTGCATTGCTCCTCACGACCACGCACTTGCTCCCCAAAGATGACTTCGTTGTCAGATGCCATTGCTCTACGGATGAACCTTGTTGCTAGGATATTGCAACCTTGACTATGATATCAACTGTCACGGTGTTAGACTTGACACCACTAACTCATGCGGCACTTAGGAACTTTCACCCCTTAGTTGTTAAGTAAGTCTTGTAGAAAGCCAAAAGCAAAAGGCAAAGGAAGACTTGAGAGAGATTAGCTTTGTAAGGAAGCTTTTTATTGAACTTTTCTTGGATGATTTACAAATGAGGTCTACATGAATATTTATAGCCACTTGGGTACAATTATCAAAGGTATAATGAATGCCAACTACTATCTTACTAGTTAACACTAAAAAAATTTAGATATTTACATGGTAATATCTTCTAACTAACCTTAAAGAATTCTAGAATATTGTTTAATATTTATATGATGGGAAGGTTCTAAAAACCTTCTAAAAACTAGTATGGAGATTGGACCAGACCTGCTATATTGGGCCAAATGATCTCCCTTTGGCTTGGTGGACTTGTGGACTATGACAATACGCTGCACAAAATTATGGATGGAAAGAACATGCCCAACAACTTAGGAAGGAGGGTGAGTTGCTCCCTCATGTTAGTGTTCTTATAGCAAATTTTCACCTTAATAAACAAGTGATGTAGAATTGCTCTACTTGTAATTATTATTTTTTTTTTTTTGTTTAATTTCTATGACATATTTATTTGACTTGTAGACCCTTGGATCAAGGCATGCTTTTGGAGTAGCTAAGATTGTTTTTTTTTCATGTACAATATAGTTCAATTGTGGTTTTTTTTTTTTTGGCTTCCTACTTCAATTGTGTATTTTAGATGTGAATAAATGTTCAAAATATCTAATAAATCTGACCATCTTTAATTATAACTTATATAGAGTAATGGGTGCTGCCCTATATATTAGCAAGCAACCATTAGAATGGAGCACTTCAAATGAACTACAAAATAATGCTCTATACCAATGACCAAATATTGTATCGATTCACCATCAATTGCTATGTCAAATGTATAATGTAAATATTCAAAAAGGAAAGAAGAAAGAAAACAAACAATATTACAATTAACAAACTCATTGCCTTCTTTTATAATTGTTAAAAGCAATTAACAAATGCCATTGAAGGTAAATGTTAGTGTATCAAGTGCATCGGTTTGTCATATGTCACCTAAAATCAATGTTTCAGAATTCGCTAGTCACTAGTCTATTAGCGACCTAACAAGTAATGAGTACTCAAATACTCGATGATTACTCGACAAATATTGAGTTTGATAGTTGGATAACGGTCAACCCATTGATCGACGGTCAAATTCGATCGAACCTATAAAAAAAATTCTATATGGTCAAAATACAATCACATGAACCTAAAATCTAACACATTAATGAATTTACTCTATTAATTTATCCAAAAAAATAATAAATTATATAAGATAAAGAAAACTACAATCCATTAACATATTAAAAATTAATATAAAGCTATTTCCATAACATCAGGCCCACCCTTGATTCCAAGCCTAATACAAGTGAATGGCAACTGTCCTAATTTCCATACCATCAAGCTCATTTTGACGACCCATCAATCAACAAAAGTCAGACCAAATTTCTTCTTCTCCTAACTTGAACCAACCGACTTTTATCCCCTTTCAATCTCCATCCTTTCCATCCGGTCATGGCCACCGATTTGTAGCTGTTTTCATCAAACCTTGGCTATTGCATCTCTTGTTTTTCATCTCCATTATTGTTGTCAAATCTGCTACAAACATCTCCAAGTTCAAGACTAGCAATCGCAGCCCTCTTTTCTTCTCCATTTCCGCTGCTCGAACCTCCAACAACTCCCCAAGCAGCCCAACCACTCAAAACCCTCGAGTTGGGGATTCTCAACTTGTTGGACTGCCGCTGAGTGGCTAGTTGGTGAGAACTTGCCACTGGGCATTGAGTTTTAAAACACTACCCAAACACATATCCAAGTATGTAATATCTTAGAAGAATAATACTACCCCTCCCGAAGTTATTCAAATATTTTGCTAAATGATGTGGTAAGTTGATTTATAACAATCATATTGATTATAAAATGATATAATGATAATGTGATAATTGTAATTGATCATGTTTAGTTGTAATAAGATATAATAAAATACAATCAATGATTTTAAAAAATAATCAGTTCAGGTATATTGATACCCAAGTGTATTGTAGAAGATCCTATATAAAAAATAAATAAAAAAAAATAACAAAAACTTATTTATGATTAAGTTAGGATTGAAGAAACAACTGTGAAATAGATTTGACCTATTCGGTGTCAACTTTTAATAAAGAAACTATATCATGATTAGAATAACTCACAGCCTTATTTAGATGTAATATTTGGTGCTCATGTTGAGGGTTATGTTCTTAAGTTTTTCTTTATGATTAAGTTAGGGCTGTAGAAACTTATTTGAAATCAACAATCAAGTAAGAAGAACACATTTTATAATTTTAAATTACATGTACTTAATTTTTTTAATTTTTTTAAATAAAAATAATAATTTGTTTATTATTATATTGGTAAAAGAAATAATTTATAAAATAATATATATAATTTTGGGGTATATACGTAAATAGTAAAAGTATAAATAGGTACCGGTATTACAGATACTAATGTAACAACATGTGTTTTTAAATATTTACATCTTAGAGCATCTCCAATGCTCTCATGGATTATAAAAAAATTACATACCACATATGATGAATAGACATTAAGTTAAAATAAATCTCTCCAATACAATTATTACTTATCAATGTCAAGTTGAGGTGACATAAAAAAAAAAAAAAAGATATTATCAACATAACTATCTATTTCCAAATGATGTGTTAGATAATCATGTTAGTAAATTAATAATTATTTAATTATAATTTTCAAATCTAATTAAAAGTAAAAAAAAAAAAATGATAGCATTAAATGGAAAATATGAAAGCATTAAATGAAAATACATTGAGACATTAAATGAAAATAAATGGAAGCATTAGATAACAAATTTTTCAATTTGATTGTCTATCAACTTATACATATGTCATGTAGGAAGCAAATCTCTTAACATTGATGATATGACACTTTTTTTTCAAAACACAATTTATGAAAGTATTGGAAACGCTCTTAGAAACCCAAGCATCAACGTGGATATTCAAATGTTAAAAAAAAAATGTCATTAATTCCATGTTTCAAACAATTTAGTTTTGATAAAAATTCGAACTATTTAATCCTCCCATAAATAAACAAATGACAAGTATATATATATATATATATATGTATTTGATGGTAGAGAAAATCTTTTATAGAATTGTTCTACGACTAATGTAGTACGACAAACCAATAGGATTGTCCTACGACTAATATGATGTGACAGACCAATGGAATGATGTTATTTCATTTCTTTTTTTTTTCACTCTTCTTATTGGTCATTTCTTTTTCTTTTTTTGCTTAATGGTGAACCAACTTTTCACTAAGATAAGAGTTGATAAGACCCTATAGACAAAATAAAGTATGAAAAAGTGACATAAAATATGCTCTCCTCCAAAGTAAGTTGACTGAAAGAGAAGACTTGAATAATTGAACCACTTTTATGAGCATAATGTTGAGATGAGGATGCTGTTTACTAGTTAAACTTTCGATTAGTTACTACTACAAGAGCAGCAGAGAACATGGAGATTTTCTCGGAAACACTCAAGAAACTATGGAACTTGTGGGAAATTAGAAGCTTGCTTTTACTCAGCCTTTCTTTGCAGATTATCCTCATACTATTCGGTTCCCGGAGAAAGATTACCAACCCACATAGCTGGATCGAAATCCTTCTAAAAGTGATCATCTGGTGTGCATACATCTCAGCAGATTGGGTGGCAACAGTTGCATTGAGTGTCATGGCAAGTAACGTGGCAGATGGTAGTAAACATGATTCATTCGAGGCCAGCACTTCACTACAGGCCTTTTGGACACCCTTCTTCCTCTTGCACCTTGGCGGTCCGGACACTATCACAGCATACTCTTTCGAAGATAACGAGTTGTGGTTGAGGCATTTACTTGGGCTAGTTGTTGAAGTTGGGGTAGCATTTTATGTCTTCTTGAGGTTTTGGAGCAACGAGCTCACGTTCCTGTCCATTCCGGTGTTTATTACAGGAATTCTCAAATATGGAGAGAGAACTTGGGCACTTTGGTCTTCAAGTACGCAACGTTTCAAAGATTCTTCAGGCTTATTTCCTGTTAGTTTTCGTGACTTATTTTATTTCGAAAGAACTCAACAGGCGCTTGTAACATTCCCTCCCATAGAGTCAAAGGACTATAATCTCGTTCAAGCTTATTTTTCATACCTTGGTTTAAGAAATCTCTTTGCATATGATAAACCTGTAAGTGTTACAGCAAGAAGACACAACTACTCCATCATCAGCGAGAAATCATCAGATGATGCATTCAAACTAGTAGCAATTGAGCTAGGACTCATGTACGATGTGCTCTACACGAAGGCTGATATTATTTACTCTCGATTTGGAATTTATCTTCGCGGCATCAGCTTCGTTTGCTCTGTTTCTGCTTTAGTTCTCTTCTCCATTATCATTGATACGCATCGCTACCCGCTAATTGACATTACGGTGACTTATTTGCTGCTTGTTGGTTCTATTTGTTTGGAGATTTATGTATTCATGCTACTTCTATCCTCAAATTGGACAAGGCTTTGGTTAATCAAACTGAAAGTTGCATCTTTCAATCAGATCTCAGAAACTCTGGCAGACATTTCTTTGTGGTTTACAAGTTGTTTACAGTCATGTTTTACCAATAATAAATGGTGGTCAGAATCCATAGGTCAGTACAATCTCTTGACTTCTGTTCGTAAAGAAAGGCAACGCTCATTCCTTGGACTAGAGAAGTTACCTTGCATGAGCAAATTGTTAGACAAGTATCAGTACCTGTCATGGGCAGATGTGGATATTAGTTTACAAGAAAGAATCTTCTATTATCTAAAAGATATAGCCGATGAGCTGCATCAGAACGAAAAGGACGACTTTCATTTTCGACAGTCACTAGATGAACGTTTGTCCAGGAAAGGGGAGTATGCCATAAAAGATTACAGGTTTGGTGATCTTTTAGTTGCCAGAGAGTATGAGGAGAGAATTATCATATGGCATATTGTTACCGATGAATGTTACACTATCGATCTTGATCATGTCAATGGTGAAGCCAAAAAACTTGGTCAGAATTGCAGAATTAGCAAATGTCTTTCGGATTATATGTTGTATCTTTTGCTTTTCTGTCCGTCTTTGTTGCCCAAAGGGATTGGTCAAATAAGTTATGAGCATACATACATCCATGTTGTTGAAGGATTAACATATGAAGCATTATTAGATTTCTACCCTCATTCAGTGTTGGAGAGTGCAAGAGGACTTGCCTCACAATTGAAAGACAACGAGAATTGTTGGGATGATAAATGGGACATGATAGCAGAGGTGTGGTTGGAAATGTTGGCATATGCTGCACAGCATTTTGAATGGAAAGAACATGCTCGATATCTTCGCAAAGGGGGAGAGCTACTAACTCATGTAAGTGTTCTTATGATTAATTTTCGTCTTAATAAACAAGTGATGTAAACTGCTAACTTTTTAATTACAATTATATATTTATTTTACAATGCATAGAGTTAGCTCTGGGTTAGCTTTGGTCACATTTTTATTATGTTCAATATAATTTTATTGCACTTTACATCTGATTTAATCCCCAAAAGTGTATTACATCTAACGATTTACTACAAATAAAAATTTATGGGCCGAATGAGAATGAGTGCCTGGCTGGTGGGCAAGCTAGGGCTCTACTCCCAACCTTTGTCAATGTTGTAAGTTATACTCTCATTCATTCCATTTATGAGCAATTTTCTCTCTGTAGATTGCTCAACCACTTAGTGCGAGTTTCCCGCCAAATAGGCCTAATATATTTAATGGAGAGGTCTTCTATTGGGTGCAATAATCTAGCCTTGGTCAAATACAATTTTTAACAGACTTGATTGATGTTTATTCCCAAATTGTGTTAAGTCCATTGTAAGTGATACACTATGATCGACCCTAGTTAAACAAATAAGGTCATTGGGAGCTTTTCATTTGCAGTCCAAATCAAAATGAAAAATTTGTTTTTATCAACTTTTCTATAAAAAAGTATTTTTAATCCTTCAAACAAATTATTTTTATTCTATAAGCTTACCAAACTGTTCTGAAGTCAAAATTGTAAAAACACGAAATTACACTCTATTTCCATTCCTATACATTGTAGCCAAATTGAAAATTCTAGGGTAATGGAACTGCACAAGGAATGAAAGTATGCAACCCCTAAATAAAGTCGATCTGATGTGAAAAAGACGAATAAATTTTGATATGAACATAGAATTGCTATATTTTGACTAGGAAGACATATATTTGACTCGGAAGAAGTTTCTCCGAAAAGCCAATTTCATGTAGACAATTTTCCTTTGTATTATGTTATCATTCATTATTGATGCCTACTATTCTATGATGGCCATTATTGGTTTAACAATTCATTTTCCCATTTTTAAAAAAAGAAAAAAAATAGGGTTTTTTTTAATAATAATATTATCAAGGATAATATTGAAATTTTAAAATTAATTATATTTTGGGGTGTATATACAGTTTTAGAAGGGTGGAAATTCACCAATCTTAATATAAATTGATTATCAAATGAAATTTCTCAGCCAATGGTAGTGTATTGTTTATAGTCTAAAGTGCCAATATTGGCAATCTATATCAATTTGTTCTTGACAGTGCTTATCTATCTGGCATTCCTTATATATGTCATAAGACAAATGTGCTGGAAGTCTTCATAGCACCTTTCAAAAGTCTTGATTGTCCTTATAAACGTGTTAACACATCGTAATCAACTGTGTTATAAAATCTTATTTCAAAAAAAAAAAAAAAAAAACTGCGTTATAAAATCTAATATGGACAATCATGACAACGCTAACAAAAATAATCAGAACATTTCACACGTAATTTATTTCAAAGCTTCCCGTCAAAAGTTTTCCAAATACTTATAGTTATGATTATATTTATATTGATGACTATGTAAAATAAATTATTGATTTATTTCAATGTGTGTGTGTATATATATATATATATTGATTAGTTTTCTTCAAAGACTAGACGCGCCGCGACAAAGTAATCAACATCCTAATATTTGGCATTATTGATTTTAGTATTGTGTTTCACACACTGAACATTTCGATATACGAAAGTGGAAGTTGTGAGCATCCATTGGATCACCATTCAACAACCAAATCTCAACAATATTCAATTGTGCAATTCTAACCAGAATTTACATGATAGAATTCATCTGCACTTGAATTGTTTAAAAACTAAGCGATTTTCATTGGGTCTCTTCAAGTTCTCATGGATCGGCACTCCACCGATTTGAAAACCCCCAAACCAGAGGTCTTGCTCGTCGGAGGTGGACACTCGGCCTAACTCGATTGACTTGGCAAGTCTACCCATCACAAAACTGGTCGAAAATCATCCCAAATATCACCCAAAAGTCAATCAAAACTCAAAATCACTCCCAACAAAACAAACAACACACATAAATTATGTACAAGAGAAACAACCACTCATAGATCGTCATTGGTGATAACTTGAAGGGAAGAACACAACGGCCATCGATGACACGAACGGAGATAGAAGAAGACTTGAATGGCCTTCGCAAAGGAGAGAGATGAAGATTTAAAATGGCGGGCAACCATGAAGAGGGAGTGAGGGACTCTTCGGCTTCAGCGACGGCAATTGTTCCTAATCTCAAAATGGCGACGGTGATGGGGCACATGAACGGCGAGGGTGATGGCACACTTGAACGGTAACAACAACGACGACGGCGTGTTAGAGAGAGAAAAGGGATGAGAGAAGAGAAGGAAGAGGGAGAACCGGAGCAGAAGGGGGAGAGAGAATGAGAGAGAGAATGAGGTCTTGAAAGATGTTGAATTGTTGACCGTGTAATCGGCCTTAAATATGATGAGGATAATTTCATCATGCCCCTGATATTTATAAAAATATCAGTTTACACTTTCAAACTTCAAAAATTATAATTTACCCCCTAAACAGTACTTTTTGAGTACTGACCGAGTTGTCGATTACTTACTGCTCACTGGGTTGTCGGTCGACTAGCGAGTAACGAGTTTTGAAACCTTGAACTTCTATTATGACTTTAAATTTGTCATAGGATATTGGTGTGTATCTGTTCAATGATCTTATATATATATATATATATATATATATATATATATAACTTTTGTGGTCACTATCTCCTAGTTTTTTTAAAATTAGAACGAACTAATAAAATTCATGTATTACATTGAATTAATAAGAGAGGGAATTTGTTTTAAAAAAGGAAATAAAATTGATTGATTTAATTAGTTCGTCTTAACATTTTAAAGTTAGGAGGTACTGACCATAAAAATTATATATATATATATATATATATATATATATATTCCAATCTTCATCGGTGTAAATCTCACTTACACCAATGAAAGTTGATTGATTCTAAAGTTTTGGAAATAAAAACCAAAGTGTGCTCCAGTACATTTTCAGTTAGAAACAATATTTTTTAAAAATTTTATTTGTTATGACTTTTAATAATTTCATTTCATTTCTTGTAATATCCCCATATGTACAAATGATAATAGATGGGTATGAAATGGAAACAAATTACTAACAAATACTTTTTTTTTTTTTTAATTTTTGAAATATTATATATAGCTACTCAAACTTAGAACATTATTAGACTGAAATACAAAAATAATCCTTGTATTAGATTTAGTTGCCAAAGTTACCCATAATCCTTGTGAATCAAATTAGCAACAACAAGTAGGGCTCTTCACAAAGTGAATGGTGCATGTAATTAAAACCATTGTTGGACACCTTAGGTTAGTGCTTTATTAGCCTCATTTCGGATAGTTACAAAACAATAATAATTCTCGTCTTTCGAAATATTGTACATTTTGTCAGGAGTAGCGGATGGATCCTGTTAATATATAAGAACTTTATCAACATAGTTAGTTACGAAGATGATTTATTTTTATTTAGTTTTTTTGTTCCTCAGATCATAAATCTTGTGGACTATTGGATATTTGGATTTATATCTTATGATCAATAACTATCCCATTAATTATATAGAAACTACATGATAACAGAATCCTTAGTTGCTATGCACCACTGCGTAACGATTTGCACTGATGTTGAATCATTTTATACCACCATAAATCTATATACACCGGTGTATATTTGATTGGTTTAGGATCAATCCTAAAATGAGAATCACCCACAAAACAATGTAACAAAACTGTAGTATTGGACCGAATGAGGCTCAATATTAGGCCTAATAAAGCAAATCACGTCTTGCAAGCCGAAACACTTTTGGAGATCAGCGATTGTGACAGTTGGGCTGGGACCAATGATGAGAAAACATAGCCAGGGGAGAGACTAGATCTGTAGGTTTGCGGAACTCGTGGATGGAACCTGGAAGCCCAGTAACCAACAAGCTGGTTTAGGATACTGGCAACTAGAAATAAATTAAGGGCGAAAATTATATCAACACAATCTAATAAAACGGCATCAAATTAGTGGAATTATACATACATACATACAGACATACATACATATATACATATTTTATAATAATTTTGTTACATGAAATGATTTTAATTTCTGTTAACTTCGAGACCTTAATGTGTTTTTTTAAGATAATTTTAATGTGTATTTACTTTAGCTCATTCAATTCAAATAATGTTTATAATTGTTATTTTATTATTTGAAAGGTAAAATAACATTACAAAAGGCACGAATACAGAATAGTTTTGGCATCTCATCTACATTGAGAGTTGCAATACACATATATAGGAACATATTTGATCCAATGAGAATCACTATCAAGCTGTAAAGCAAGCTTTGCAAGGCCACGGGCTGCCTTATATTAATAGCAGACATGGGAAAGAAACTAATATCTTGAATAAAAGACTCTCTAAGAGTACTATCAACCGCTGTCTAGAATCCTTTTGAAAACTCCTCGCTTCCGTTTTTAACTAAACTCCATAGCAAAAAGGTACACATGTATGTATGCTAATCAAATATTGGTTAGTAGCTAGCTAGATTTAAGGATGCAATCACGGAAATTATAAATGTGGAGTTTGTAGTAGATAATGTGGTTGCATAGATGTTGTTAAGAGAAGAAAAATTAACACTGTTGAAGATGGGTTTTGCAATGTCATTGAAGAGATTGAAGCTCATAGGTTGAAAGTTGGAGTAGTTGGAGTTTGTACACATCCCATAATGAGTTGTTTTATGTTTCTGCTGATGGTGTTGGAGCTGGAAACTAAGAGAGAAAAGGAGGTATGTGTGTGACAAATTGGAAGAGTGAATAAAATTGTTGGTTTTCTAATGTATAATAATGTATTTGAAAATAGACGGGGACAAAGATTAGTATATTTTTCAAAATTTAATAAAATGGGTTTATGTCATGTTTGGGATGTGAGTAAATTATTGAAATAATGTTTAGAATGTGAGTAAATAGAAGGTTGAATGTGACATCCGTAAAAGTGAGATTTCTCATTCTAATGCCATGTCTAGTTTGTTAGTCACCAATTTGATCACCCTATCATTGGAAGCGATTATTAACTCAACTCTACCTTGCATCAAAATAATTTACGATTGTTATTAAAAAGAATGTCATACACGAATAATAAAATTTTAGATCCACTTCAAATTTGAAGGATTTTGATAGATATTCATCATTGGTGCTCCTACAAATAAGAATTACTTCAAAACAGCACATGTATATATCTGAAACACT
Organism: Litchi chinensis; assembly: GCA_019925255.1. Taxonomy (NCBI): domain Eukaryota; kingdom Viridiplantae; phylum Streptophyta; class Magnoliopsida; order Sapindales; family Sapindaceae; genus Litchi; species Litchi chinensis. Next base: position 3,201,418 of record CM034464.1, on the reverse strand, counting down.
CTGTACAGCTCACATTTCTGTAGGGGAAAGAATTTGGTGAAATAAAGGCCAGCCATTTAAAATTCTAAGCTTCTACTATAGACTCTTCTGCATGATTTTAAAACTTTTTTGCCTATTGATACAAAGAGTTGCAGTAGATGTAAGTAATTTTCGAAGAATATAGTAGAGAAGATATATTTTTTCTAAAATTAAAGATTGAATATAATAGAGATAGATCAACTTTAAAAAATGATTTAAACACTGTAGATCCCAACGCGCGAAATTATTTGAAGGGTATAAGGCAATAGGCATAAAAAGTCTATATACAAGTAATATAGTTAATTGTGAAAAATATATATATATATAATTATGATTTAATAGATATTTAACAGCAAGTTTGCTCTACTAATAAGCAATTAAAATTGACAAATCCTGTAACATAGAAGCTTGACTTACAGAGTAAGTAAGAAAGTCTCTATTTGGGGAGCTGTGATATGTGATATATCTCATTTCAGAAAATGATATTTGTATTTCATCACCACTATGCAAGAAATGTTTGAAAAGCTAGAAGTGATTTGAGTACTTGTGAGAAAAATAGAGAACTTGGCAAGGAAAGTAGTAATGGTAGGATTTTTGAAGATATTATTTCACAACCAAAACTTAAATAGATCAATAATGTGAAATTGTGAGTAGTTGAAAGGCCTAAGTGATAATAGGTGTCTAAGTGATTTAATAGCTGTCAGTTGTAAAAATTGTGAGCTCCACACATTGAATCAGAAAGGTTTGCTTAAAACAAACAAATCTTAAATAAAATGGAATCTTTTACTGTTCAAACACGTTTTTCTTAGTTATTACCTATTAATTCAATTTACAAATAGGTATAAGTAATAACAAGTATCTAAGTGGTCTAATAGCTGTCGGTCATAAAAACCATCACACTCTATATATTGAATCCAAAAGGCTTGCTTAAAATAGGGAAATCTTAGATAAAGTGAATTTTTTTTTACTGCTAGGGCATTTTTCTTAATCGTTTCTCATTACTTCGAATTACAGATGAACCTAGGTGATAACACATACCTAAATGGTCTAATGGCTGTCAGTTGCAGAACTCACAATGCTCTACACATTGAATTTGGAATGCTTGCTTAAAATAGGCAATTCTTGGATAAAATGTTATCTTTTTACTGTTCGGACACGTTTTTCTTAGTTGTTACCCAGTAATTTAAATTACAAATTCATTGCTCAAAAATAGTATATTAACAAGCATATCTTGGTTCTAGAAGTAATTGGAGTGTTCAAGACAAATGTTGATAAGAATCGGAGAATGTTAGAAAGTAAGTGATGTATACTTAGCACGCAATAATCTACCATATGTTGTTTTAGTTAGGCTAGTTCAATTGCTTTTATGGACTTAGGCATACGAGGCTATGTTTGTATTCCATTGTACAATGGTTGAGCATAAATTTAGTCGAGAATTTATAATAATCTACCATATGTTTGTATTCCATTGTATAAAGCTCTGGTTGGTCAAATGAACATAGCTCAAAAACAATGGTTGAAAATTTAGTTGAGAATTTCCTGAGGTGTACCAGTCGTTTGCATTCAAGTTTGACCAATAAGAAGAGGTGGTCAGAGTCCACAGGTCAGTACAATCTAAGGAATTCTGTTCTTAAAAAATAGCAACACAAATTTCGTGGACTTGAGAAGTTATCCCTCACAATCAAATTGTTAGAGAAGCACGGGAACTTGACATGGCAAAATGTGGATATTACTTCGCAAGAAACGATCTTTAATTATCTTAAAAAGATAGCCAATGAACTGCAGCATAACCGACGCAATCCAAATTTATTCCAAAAGTCACGTAATGGACTATTTTCCAAGAGAGGAGAGTATGCACTAAAAAGATATGGGTATGATGATCCTACAGCTGTCGAAGAATATGATTTGAAAATTATTTTGTGGCACATTGTTACTGAGGAATGGTACGAGAACGATCTCAAACACATTCAACGCAATGTTCATACCTTGATCAGAATTGCAAAATTAGCAAATGGTTATCGGATTATATGTTTTATCTTTTGCTTTTCTGTCCGTCCATGTCGCCCAAGGGGACCAATGAGATAAGGTATGAAAATACTTCTGTCCATGCCGAGAGAGCCTACAAAGTACAACCATATGAACAACAAGATAGAGCAAACATACTAATAACATCTGATATCTATCATCACTCGGTGTTCAAGAGAGTACGAAGCCTTCTCTCACGGTCTTTGAGCTTGAAGGATGATAAGAATGGTGGGAAAATCAGATGGGAGATAATAAGTGAAGTGTGGGTGGAGATATTAGCATATGCTGCGCAAGATTGCGGATGGAAAGAACATGCTGAACACCTGAGGAACGGGGGGCGAGCTCCTCACTCATGTCAGTGAGGTAAAACTGCTAGTTTTACTTGTTTTCTTCTAATGTATGTGATATCCTTGTGAAACAACTTGTAAACCCTTGGAATAAGGCATGCTTTATGAGCGACTAAGATTGTGTTCTGTTACGCCTAATGTACTTTTATTGTAATCAATTGTTCCTCTCTTTCTCATTCAAAAATACGTTTTGTATATATTCAACATAAGGTGACTATAGCTTGTTGGTGCTATACTTTTTGTGACGCACGGATTCATCCTAATTTTTTTCTCAGACGGGAAGAAGCTTTGGTCGGTCAAACTCAAAAGTTATAATATAAGCTATACTCACCTTCTAAAAATATAAAATCAATTTCTCATTTTCAAATGAAAATCTGTCAACAGAAAACGAAAACATAAAATATTGCCTCAAAAACCCAGTTTGTTTTTACCTTAGCACACATAACATAAATAATGTTTGTGATTGTTGTTTTTTAATTATTTGAAAGGTAAAACAACGTTATAAAAGAAACACAAAATAGTCTTGGCATCATCTACATTTAGAGACGCAATACACATATATAGGAACATCTTTGATCCAGTAAGAATCACTGTCAAGCTGTAAAACTAGCTTTGCATGATCAAGGACTGCCTTATATATTAGCAGACAGGGGAACAAAACTAATATTAGAAGACTCCTCTAGAGTACTATTTAGCATTCTGACTCCAGTGTGACAAGAGTAAAGACTACATTAACTGCCATCTCGACTCCTTTGTGAATAGTCCTTGCTTCTGCTTTTAACCAAACTATATAGCAGAAAGGTACACATGAAATATATGTAGCAAATTAAAGGCTGGCCAATGGCTAAAGGTCTTGCAGGATGCTTAGGAATCAGTTAAAATATTCAAATGTAACAGCCATACTAATAGGATCAGGCAAGACACATCTGGTTTCAAAAATCCGGCGAAAGAATCAATAACAACCCCATTGTATGCCACATATTAAATTCACTAGAAGAATGTCTACGTCCCGAAGGAGGAATGCAGTAACCTGCCTGATCAGGCGGTCAATATTTGTTAAAATTAAGTAATGTTTAGGATGTAAGTGGTCGAAATTGTGATTGCAATAAGATCGTAAACAAGCTAGGGAGCTGAATGTGAAAGCCAAAACGGTGAGATTTGCAGTTTTAATACATGTCTGGCTTTTAGCCACCAATTTGATCACCCTATCATTTGGAGCAAAGATCAACTCAACTCCACTCTGCATCATAACAACTAATAATTTTTAATTAAATTGAACATTGATAAATAATTAAAATTTTAGATCCTCTTCTAACTTAAATTTAGATATTCATATCAGGATTGTGGCAGATTTTCATCATAAGAGCTCTTACTGACTACAAATAAGAATTAATTCGAAACAACACATGTATACATTTGGAAGACTCTTTGTAGCTCTCATCACTACAATAGGGCAAAAGAACCTGATGGTTTCAAATTGTAAATTTATATAAACTCCGTTCCTCTAATTCCAAAACTTTTTTGCCTATTGATGCCAGAGCTATGGTAAGATATATTTAGTTATCGAAGAATTCCCACTTGAATTATAGGGAAGAAACTCTATTCTAAAATCGAAGATATAATGTAGGTAAAGACAGATCAACCTATAAAAATGATTTAAACTCAATAGATTCGATTCCAAAGCACAAGATGATATGAAGGATATAAAGACAAGGCATGAGAAATCTATATAAAAGCAATCTACTTAATTGGAGAAAAAAAAATAGAATAAAAAAACAAACATAATTTTGATACAATATATATCTAATAACAATTTGCTATACTGATAAACAATTAAATTTGATAAAAACCTTGTAAGATAGAAATTTGACTTATAAAGCAAGTAAGAAAATTTTCCTAACTTCCTTAAAAAACAAGCTCTCCAAAAGGAAATAATAACTAAAAAAATATAACATCAAACGATAAAGGAAATAATATCAAACGGTTAAAGGAAAATCTGAAAGGAAATAATATTTAAACTTAAATAAAATAGTATCAAATCCTAAAAAGAAATAATAACATATTATAAAATGAAATAATATCAAATCTTAAAGGAAAATAATATCTAAACATGAAAGGAAATAATGTCAAATCCTAAATTAAATCAATTTCTAAATTAGACAGTTGTTAACCGTGCTTTGACCAAGGCCCGTCGACGGAGGTTCGTCAAATGACTCCTCCTCTATCTTCCTTCCCCGCAGATAATCCTTTTGCTGCATTAATTCAAAAGAAGGAAAAAAAAGTGATGAGTACAACCAATTTTACACCAGAAGTGAGAGGAGCGGCGGTTCGAGGACGAGCCTTACTATTCCTAGTGGTAGCGGCAGCAGCAGCAGAACCATCAGAGCTCACAGCGATACTCTTCGGCAGTGAAACTATCTTCAGGTCCACAGTCTCCATAGTCGGACTCTCCACACACACCTGCTCCTGATGATCTACTCTGACGTAGAAGATACTCAAAATGTCCTCAAACTTGGCGACAATGGTGTTGACGTTGTTGTTGTGGTGCTTGTCGAATTCGTTGGAAGAAGCTGCCCGCAGGTGGCGGATGTCGTTGAGGGCGGAATGGAGGAGGAGGCGAATGTGCTTGATGACAGATCGAAGGCAGTCGTTCTCCTGCGGAGGATCTCCGCCTCCGTTGCCTTCAAATGGAAGCGCGTGGAACAGAGACAGTGTTCGTTCACCATGTCCTGGTATTGCATGAGACGCGGAGGCGGTGCTCGTTCACCTCGTCCTGGAATTGCTGCCATTGTCGCTTTAAGAGGCGTGTGTAGTAGAGCGCGTCGTTGACGTTTATGCTTGGCTCTATAACAGGCGTCTACGGAGACTTCACACACGCCGCGACGAGGTTGCCATGGCCTCCAATGAAACACAAAAAAAAAAATAATAATAATAAATAAATAAAATGCTCCACTTGGACTACAAGAAATCAAACAAACAAACAAAATCATCAAATCAAAAAAATCAATCCGGAATCATTACTAAAAAGGAACAGAGCAATCATCAACAAACTCATAAAGGTTTTAGTAATCAAAGTTCATCGAACGATAATGGAAGAAAAAAAAAACAAGGAGAGAGATAAGAGGTGAAGGAGACCTACAAATATTAAACACTTCTTTATGTATATGATAAAACTTTTTTATTTTTTCAAACCTTGACTTCTCTTTAAATAACAATTTCAAATATTAAACAATTTTTTAGAAATAAATTAATTGTAGAATATTAATAATAAATCAAAATCATCATATGAAATTATTGTATTTTTTTTTTAAATATAAAATTATTGTATTCAGTTAAAAAGGAAACAAAAAAAAAAAGAAAAAGAAAAATATGTTTGAAAGGAAAAAAATTAAGAACATATATCAATAAGTTTATTTTATTCCACATACTCTATAAAGAATTGCAATCAATTTAATTTTTTTTTCTTCATAATACAAAACATCTATGGAACCAAGATAAAAAATTAGATTTTAATCAAATAACAAAAAACTTGTTTGAATACTATTATATAACTCCAAAAATTAAATCCAATCAAATGCTCTTAATTTTTTATCACGCCAAAAAGTGAATGAACTACTGTCTCTTATCCACCACCACATCTATTACAGTGTCAAGGGGTTGACTAGTTTAATATTAAAAAAAAAAAAAACTAAAAACTTCTCGATATGAATCATCTTTTATATATATATATATATATATATCTTTAAATAGGAGTACTCTAGTATATATAAATCAGACACTTAAATGCATCGTGTGTTTTATAATATTTTTTTTCCTCATTGTTCTCATGTACATCTAGAAAACAATTTGGTGAAAGATGATTCAATATTTCAATATATTTTTTGTGATCAATAATTAGAAAATTTTTATTTGAAAATAATATAAATGAAACAACCATCTTCTAAATGGCATTATGATTCCTATTTTATAGTTTGCTAAGGATTGTAGATCTAGAAACATGATCATAAAATCTCAATACCAATAATGTTAAATTGATAATAATATACATATAAATGAGGTGTTCTTGCAAATAGATAATAGAACAAAATTAATTATGAAAGGGTAATTTTGGTATTACATGGGGTTTATTTATAAACTAGAGAGTTTTCAAAATTTTAATAGGGTGTGTTTATTAAAGGGGTGTTCATACAATTTTAAAGAGGTGCAAATATAGCGACTCTTTTGCTAAATACGAATAGATTATATTATGTGTATAAGAATTGTTGCTGAATATATTGGTTTTAATTAATTAGTTTAATTTTACAAGGCTTTTTTAAAACAAATTTTGATATCTTAAAAAAGAGAAAGAGAGAAAAGATAAAAATGATCTAGTTAGAAAAGCCCAAAAATTATGCTTGTTACAAAAGGCCTTCAACATTTTTCTAATCATTCAAATCTTTATTCCATTGGCAGTCCAATGACACAACTTGAAAAATACTTTTCAGGATTAAAAAGGCACTTCTAGCTAGTATAAAAGCTCTTTCAAATGTACACGTACAAACTCAGTTTGTTCTTTATAATGCATTAGAGAAACATAAAAAATATAAATAAATGTGGAAATATATTGACCAGGTATTCTTATGGTTTCTCATATGCATCAACTTGTATTGTGAGGAACTATTTTGTTTAATTTCAGATGGCAATGTATATATGCATAATTTCACAACTTTACAATGCCCAATCACATGCGAAATTAAGAGAAGATCAGATAATTATTGTGTTTCTCGTAATCTTGAATGTGATGTTGTTACCTTGGTACCTTGTTCTATGATAATGGTTTTCTTTTAAGCTTTTGTTCAACATTCATTTTAAAAATAATTATATAGTAACAATTAGTTTTTAACCTTTATTTTTTGGGGGGCGGCAGGACGTTTCGTTTTTACCATTCACTCTCAAGTGCCACCGTAATAAGAGGTGAGATCCTTGTGAATGAGTGATAAAATCCAAAATGCTGAAAATTTCGTTAAGTATTAATCTTTAGAAGAAAACTATCTTTCATTTTACTTTGGATAGTTTTAGTTTCTCCCAAAAATATAATAAAGGCGTATATTTGACATAAGATTTGATGGCTGATATATGCAGTATTTGCTATTTGTCATCCTGTTGATAACAATATTCGTCAATATTCGTTTGCTTATTGAAGTGCGAAGGTCAAATGGTTGCTTGCTATATTTTGGGGTGAAAACAGTGCAAAACCCAAAAATCTCTGTTGGTTGAATTTAACACTTCCAAAATTTAAATTGCACCTAAAATGCATAATAGAAGTACATTACATAACAAAACATATTTTCTCAGTTGCTTCTAGAGCATGCTTTATTTTATTGATTTACAAGTTGTGATGAACATATTACATAAATTAAGCAAAACAAATCTGCTCTCATTTGCTACGAATGTGTAATTGTGGACATTTGGAACGTTATGAAGAATGATTGATATATTAAAATCTTTTTTGTGTCTTAATATGCAAATAATATTACTGACTGATTGGTAAAATAAGCTCTTGAAATGTTTAAGGAGGATATATCTTTATCCGATGCACCCCCAAAGTTAAAGTATCATCTCAGTTTCGAAAGTCAGAAAACAGGCTCTCCATTAATTTTTTTAAATTTTCTTTTAGGCATATATTCCTTCTTAAAAAATAAAAATAAAATAAATAAAAAAAAAAAAAAACACACACACACACACACAAGGACAACAACAAATAAATAAAAGTAGTAGTTCTACGTCTATTATCTATCATTAAGCTGAAAATTTGCCATCAGAACACAGACGTGAGTGAGCAGCTCACCCACATTTCTAAGGTGTTGAACATGTTCTTTCCATCCACAATTTTGAGCAGCGTATGCTAACATTTCCCACCACGTTTCACTTGTTATCATTTTTGTACCATTCCTCACTGACAATGTGCAACCAAACAATTATTGAATCATATTCTTCGGCAACTACAGGATTATCATTAGTCATACCTTTTTAGGGCATACTCATCTCTCTTGGACAATAATTCATCACGTAACTTTTGAAATAAATTTGGATTACGTCGGTTTCGCTACAGTTCATCGGCTATTTCTTTTATATAATTAAAAATTGTTTTGCACAAACTAATATTCACATTTTCCCATGTCAAGTACCCGTACTTTTCTGACAATTTGCTAGTGCAGGATATTTCCAAAATCCAAGGAATGTGCGTTGTCTTTTCTGGAGGACAGAGTTTCTTAGATTGTATGACCTATGGATTTTGCCCACCGCTACTTATTTAGCTGTACGTGTATGTAAATGACGTTGGTAATATTTGGGATGTGAGTAAACAGTTGAAATAATGTTTGAAATGTGTGTAGAGAGGGGGGCTGAAGATGAAAGCCAAAAAGGTGATATTTGCTAATTTGATGCCATGTCTGGCTTGTAGCCACCAATTTGCTCAACCTACCATCAAGAGCAAAGATCAATTCAGCTCTACCCTGAAACGATTTAGCATTTATCAATTAAAATAGAATGTCATACAAATAATTACATTTTAAATTCGCTTTTATATTTTTTTTTTAAAAAAAAGACAAGCAATTGGTAAACTCAATTTTTAAATTGCTTTACTTTGGAAAGAAAGGAAAATACGTGGCGAAATGTAGAATTATCAACAGGGAAGTTTACCTTTTTCTATTGTGAGAGTATATGTCTTGGATTGCTATGAATGTTTTCTAAACCATATGTATAATATTTAATCTCAATAGATCCCGATAGACCCCTATTTTAATTATATAAAAATAAGTTAAAAACTTTGTCTTCTTTAATTAATAATCAAATACACACTCCGACTCCAATTTTAACATCCAAAAACAAATTTTAACATTCTAGACTCTATTTTATAAAAAACATTGAAAGAATTGATTGTTTATACGATGATATTTTTCAAACATCATATAAATATATGATATTGAGATAAAAAAATGATAGACAAAGAAGTCTACACTATTGGCAAGAGGTGTTTATAATTTAGAGATTTTAAGAAGAGTGGAAAAGAGAGTAGGCATTTGAAGAAACTTGTTTATTGATTGATTTGTTTTGGCTTGTACAAAATGGCAAGAACCATCACCTATTTATAACCTCCAAGGAACCTTCCGTACTCCCAACTGACTTGTTAATTCATCTTCCGACTAACTAATTAATTCATCTCCCACCTATAAGATTATTCTACAAATAAATGGACTATAAAATTTAGTAAGCCCTTAGATGGGCTTGTGATTCATTGGTAAGAGTGCACAATCCACCCGTATGTGTGGATTGCTCTCTCACCCATAAATATGGGTCTCTTTCACTTTTATGGGGATTGTTTCTCCACCCATATGTGAATTGCTCCCCCTCGTATGAGAGTTGTTCCTCATATTACACCTTAAAGTCTTATTTTACCTGATCCCGAGGCTTACACCAACCATCAATAAAAAAAATAAAAAATAAAAAATTAGTAAGCCCAAGTCAAAATTGACCCAATGGTACAAACAAGTCAGCCCAATGTTCAGATAATCAATTCATTAACAAATTTCAAGTTGATTAAACTTAAAGAGAAATCAATAAACCAATCAAAAAAGACAGTCGATAAATTTTCAAATTCAGTTACCAATTTCCACAAATTATCGACAATGAGATTTGATTACTTCATATTATTCCACAAAAGATAAACAGAACAATATGATCTCTTAATCAAGTATCAACCACATCCAAGTTCAATGACAAAATTTTCCAGGAATAATCCCACACCTGGAAAGAGTAACTACAAAATTATTCTTTCCTCCATGAGGATACGTTTCTTTCTTTCTTTTGTTCTTTCTTGATACTAGACAAACATGAAGCATACAATTGAACGTGAATATGTAATCAAAACACTCTCCTTGTTGGTCATATTCAAAAATCAAAATTGGCTTCTTAGTCAGACGATTCCATCGAGGATTTGCAGCCGGGCATTGATGAACATCGTTAAGGTATAATTTATGGAATTTTCTCAAGCTTTTAGGCTCTCGGACAAAATCTGGTATCGCTGTTTTTGCTGCATCCCAGATGGCAAAAGAGATTATAAATTAAGTTAAAGAAGTTTGGTGTGGAATTTTAGAAATCAAATGTAAGCAGGGTGAGATGATACCTGATCTGATACAGAAGGCGAAATTTTATTCAGAGCTCGTTCGAAATGAGTTATCTTGATTGTCATTGGAGTCGGATCTCGGCAGCTCTCTGTTGATGTCAGTCTCTCTTCCAAAGCAGCCATTGCAGCTTCATTCATCTGGCATTGGTTTTGATAATATTGCAAAGTTAAACAAAGATGAAAAGAAACTTCTTTAAACACGTCTATAAATGGTTCACAAGCAACTGGTGCAACTCAGCCAGCGTTAGGTGTTATTCTAGCAAACATTATATGAAAAAGATGCGTAAAATGTACAAACCAGTGCAGAAAGATCAGCCCCGCTTAGATTTTCACAAGCTTTCATCTGGGCAATGGCACACAAATCCACACCTGCATCTATAGGCTTTTTCCTGGCAAGAGCTTTTAGGATCAAGCCTCGTTCATCTGCAGTGGGCAGAGGCACATAGAGAAGTTTACCAAATCTACCGGGCCTCAAAACAGCATGATCCATCACATCAGGCCTGCAAACAGGAACCCGGATTAAAGGATGAGGATACAGTGGTGGCTCTCTTCAAAACAGAATGAAAAAAAGATGAATAAGCAATTGTACCTATTGGTAGCACCAATGACAAAAACACCACGCCGCTGATCTGCTCCATCTAGCTCTATGAGTAACTGCATTTGGCAAAAGATAAGCCATTATGACTGAGTTGGGTAATAAATTGTTAGTATGGAAAGAATAATAGAAAGAGCAAACATCCATATATAGACAGTCATTGCAGATCGTGGTTAACCTGGTTCAAAAGCCGTTCAACAACCCAACCCCCTTCTTTGCCACGCTTTGTTGTTAGAGCATCCACCTAAGATAATGAAAAGAAATTAATATAGTACAAGATAAAGCAATGAAGTTCACCAAAAGGATGGACAACCACATACCTCATCAAAGAAAAGTATGCAAGGTGAACATGTTCTTGCACGACTGAATAATGTCCGAACTGCTAGCTCACTTTCTCCAACATATTTATTCAAGAGTTCGGGACCCTAAAATATCAACAATTCATTAACTCTCAAAATAAAAACAAGCATGCACCAAAAGATGTTGCATTATGAAAGAACCAAAGCATCTTCTCTTAAATGGAGTTAAAAAAAAGGTCAAGGTAAAATTACTTTGATGTGAATGAAATTGGCTCCTGCCTCATTAGCAACCGCCTTGGCAATAAGTGTTTTACCGCAACCTGGAGGCCCATAAAGCAAAAACCCTGTCTCCAGATCAACCCCAAGTTCCTAAATATGCAAATAAATTCAAGAGTCAGAAAATGAACCCAATTATCAAGCATTTGATATCACTCAAACAACCACTATGCTTTAAAGGAAATGCATATAAAGAACGATGACAACATAATACCTCATATTCTTCAGGATATTTTATGCGCCTAACTATGTAGCGCTCAAACTCCAGCCTCAAGGAATCAAGCCCACCAACATCTTCCCATCTAACATTAGGAATGGCAGAGAATCCTTCTCTTCTTGATGACGGCTGTACCATTTTACTTGCTTCCTGCAATAAGTAACATCAAAAGCAATTGGCTGTGTCATGACAAAAGGTTCAATCAGAAAAAACAATAAAAATTTTAAATAATGCAACTTTCTGTACGTAAAATGAAACTTTGAATAACACATACTAGTATGTGATCATGTCATGCTATTTCAAACGCATCAAGCATGCCCATAAAAGGCATAGCAAATATTTATAAGCTTGTCAACGGAACTTTAGTATGTCCATTATGGCGCATTCGCATGGCACAAGGCCATCGAGAAAAAGATGCCAACAAAATTTGCACACAATGAAAGCAGCAAAATTAGCACCAAAAATGAACAGACAGTTTTGAAAAAGTACAGCAGCAACCCAATATGAACAGTTGAACAATGCTAATGTATAGAATCTACATTGATAACAAATAAAAACAAAGCCGCAGTATGAGCCTGAGTAAAGGCAGAAATACAAGAAATTAGATCATATGAGTGAGATGTAGCTAAGCTACTAACCATGCAAATCTCAATAATAATATATAATTATCTTGAAGATAATCCTAACAAATTGCAGCGCTAAATTACCTCAAAGTCAGCCATAGTAATCATAAGCTTTTCCATCTCTTCAGGTAGCCATGGCTGCCTCCACCATTCATCAGAATGTTCGTCAGCTATAGAATCAACAGAAAACTCAGACTTCCTTTGGTCTATGATTCTCTTCATGGCAAGGTTACCAGCCTTGTTAGCTAGAGCTGCCAAGTCAGCTCCAACAAACCCTGGGGTAGACCTGGCTATTTTCAGAAGGTCAAAAGAACCCTCCAATCTAAGATTTCGAGTAAGCACATTGAGAATCTCTACCCTCGCGTTCTCATCTGGGACACCTAAAATAATCTCACGATCAAATCTTCCAGGCCTCCTAAGTGCAGGGTCAACAGCATCCGGTCTATTTGTGGCTCCAATAACAAGAACGTAGCCAGGTCTTGAATCAGAGTCCTCCAAGTTAGAATTCACGTCACTTGGTTGTACAAGTCTATGAGATTCATCCATGCAAGTCATCAATTGAGTCACAATCCGTCTCTCCATCTCCCTCTGCAGATTTTCTCTTTTTGAAGCAATTGCATCAATTTCATCAATGAATACAATTGATGGTGCAGTCCTATATGCTTTTGAGAAAAGCTCTCGGATGTTTTCTTCTGATGCACCTGACATTTTCAGCACATTGAAAATGCATGATTAAAACCTGTATTGAAGTAGCACAGCTTATAACAGCACTAACTCCACAAAAAGCTTGCCATCATCGGTTAAGGCCAAAGTAAAAGATGATTATTTGAGTGATAAAATGCTATATCATGACAATTCTGTGAAACAACTAGTGTTACATAAAGTTGACAATACTGGGGAAAAGAAAATGTATAGTAAAAAGAATTAAGAAGATAGATACCAGATACACCAGAGACAACTTCAGTAGCGGAAATCTTATAAAAAGGAACACCAGTCTCATTGGCAATGGCATGAGCCAACTTGGTCTTTCCGCAGCCAGGTGGTCCATATAACAATATCCCTGCCATTGGTCTCACTCCCAGCCACTGCGGCAATTGCGGATGATACAAAGGCACAATCACTTCCATCTTCAACTCTTCTAAGACACTCCCCATCCCTCCCAAATCCCTAAACCTCGGCCCTTCCTTTCCCTTCACATCCCCAACCGAACCCTTCACCAGTTCCTTCCTCATTTCAACATTCCCACCTCTATCACCCCCATTAACCAACTCAAGCTTCCTCCCACTACCAACCTCCACCTCCACATTCTTCTCCTCACCCTTCGTTTTCCCACTCGTCGACTCTGCATAAGCTTCCCTCAACATAGACTTCATCAAATCAAACTCTGGCTCCACTTCCTCCCCATAAATTGCATCCTCAGACGTTGACACCTCCCCCTCCTCCTCTTCCTCCTCCTCCTCCTCAAAAGACTCATCCCACCTCCTCCTCTTAACATGCTCCTTCTCCAAAGCCATCAACCTCTCTTCCACACCATCATCCGCCCTCCTCCTAAAACTCTTTCTCCCTGACAATGGACTCATCGAACTACTCTTATTAATCCTATCCAACGTCTGTCGAACCATCCTAACAAAAGGCTTCTCCTTAGTTCTTCTATAATCCAGATAATTTTCGCGTAAGTAATCAACAATGCCATCCAAATCCAAGCACTTATTCCTACACAATTCCACCCTCCTACGTAAAATTTCTGTATTCGACCTCCCCCCACCTCCTCCTCCTCCACCTCTCCTCCCCATATCCTTCAAAAACCCTAATGTACTATAATTCAATCACTACAATTCTAAAGGTTATTTCTTCAACACAACATAACAAGATTCAATCTTACACTTAATTAGCTTAAATTAACTAAATTGACAAGTAATGGAAGCAGAGTTGACCTGAAAGCTCCTCCAACGGATGACTAAGAGCTGCCTGGTGGTGGGTTCTAACACCAGAGTTAACGGCGGTTTTTGACGCCGTTAAGTTGGGGGTTTGGTGCTAACGGTAGCATAGATGCTCGCGGAAGAGACGGCGGCTGTTCGTGGCGGTGGACGGCCGTGGATTGTTGACGTCTGTGATTGAGCGTTCGGTGTTTGATTTTTCGTTGAATTGAAAAGTTTTTGTTTTTATTTTTAGGGTTTGAATTTGGAAAATTTCAAGAACACCCACAAAGATTAGGGCATTTTTAGAAACATGTAAATTGTTTAACTGAAAAATTATTATAGAAGTCCGAAAATGAAAGTCTATTTTTGATTTTGGTGTTGATACAGTGCCTTTGAGGTCCGTAAAACAAAATAATTTAACTTTATTTATGTTTTAACTAAAAAAGAAATCAACTTTCTAGTGATATGTTTACCTAATTTTAGTTAATGAAACAAAATGATTACAATAGTTATACATCCTCCATGTGATGAAATTCAAGTTATATTACACATATTTTATGAATAAATAAATAAATATGAAAAGTTTTTGTTCGTTATGGATTATATACACGTTAAAGAACATACTTCTGACCAATGTAAATAATGATAGATTTTAATAAACTCGACAAACCTCTACCTAATTAATATCAAACTTTCAAATGAAATTTTAAATATAGAGTCATAGAATCCTTGAATGCAAATCACTTCCATAGCATCAATTCTAAAATATATATACACACACTATCCCTCAATATAATTGGTCAAATTCTATTGATATCTCTCGGGTGTGGGATGATGATCTATTGGTAAGAATTTTCATTTTTCGATTACGAAAGTATTCATCCTTAATGTGTCGGCATTAAAAAAATAAAAAACTGTAATATATGAACTTTATTCTGCACAGAACTAAAGTTAGTATATACATCCATCAATTTAACTCGGTCACAATCACATGAAATACAAATAATTGATTAATTAATTAACCAAAGCAATTAATTACTTTCCAATATCATGGTGTCTAGAAACCGCCACAAAAAAAGGTCACGCCTTCACAATAACATATTCCATTAAAATACCCTTTTCTTTTTCTGTGTCTCCTCCAAAATCTTCTTCTTCAACCAAACACTAACCCTAGAAAAATCGACCCACACCAGATCCTCATCTTCAAACCCGAATCAAACCAAAACGCACTTCCAAATGGCCAATCCCCACCACCCCACTTTACCCGATCGCGAACCCGACCGGAATGCCCGCCTCTACAATCCCTACCAGGACCTCAACCTCCCGATGCAGACCCTCTACCAGCTCCCCACCTCCCCCGAATTCCTCTTCTCCGAGGAGTCCCTCCACCAGCGCCGCTCCTGGGGGGAGAACCTCACCTTCTACACCGGCTCCTCCTACCTCGCCGGTTCCGTCGCTGGCGCCGCGGCCGGTATGGTCTCTGCTTTCAGGTCGATGGAGGCTGGTGACACGTTGAAGCTGAAGGTGAACAGGATCCTGAACTCGTCTGGACATGCGGGTCGGGTTTGGGGCAACCGGGTCGGCGTGATCGGGTTGATATATGCGGGGATGGAGAGTGGTGTGGTGGCGGCGACGGATAGGGATGATGTGTGGAGTAGCGTGGCGGCCGGTCTGGGGACTGGGGCGGTCTGCCGTGCTGCTCGAGGTGTCAGGTCGGCGGCTGTGGCCGGAGCGCTTGGTGGCTTAGCGGCTGGGGTGGCGGTGGCTGCGAAGCAGGCGGCGAAAAGATATGTGCCCATTTGAGTTGTTTTGGTTTTAAAGATTTGCAATTTTGATAGAGTAGGATTGGATCGGATTGGATTGGATATTCAATCAGAATGAATTGAATTGAATTGAATGAATTTGCGATATAATGATATCGGCTAATGTATAAAATAATGTGGTGATGATCGACACTTGAAACATGTTAACATTTCGATGGCAATGGAAAAAAAATGTTTATTGATTGGTACTTGTTATGATATTTGTTGTGTATTGTTTTCACATTTATGGTTGGTTTGTGTTTAAAGATTGAATTTTTATCTTTCGGGTGTTTGGATTGATTTGTTGAGTTTTATGATCCTTTAGTTTTGATGCAGTGAATAAATGGAGGTTATGACTGAAATATGAGAATTTGATTAATTTGGGATAGATGATATTGACTGATGTTAAAAGGATGTGGTGATGATACACTTTGAAAATGTTGACATTTTGATGGCAATGGGAAAAAGTTTATTGATTATTATTTGTTATGATATTTGTGGTGTAAGCTTTTGATATTTATGGTTGGATTGTGTTTAAAGGTTGGATTTTTTATTTTTGAATGTTTTGATTGATTTGTTGAGTTTTTGACTGATTCATTAAGTTTAATGGTCCTTTAGTTTTGACAGAGAGAGATTGAGATGTCGGCAATAGTGATATATTGACTGAGCTAGTTATAGTAAATTTTGTGGTACTAACTTTAATGTTGAAGGAAGTTACTTGGATTCTTGCTTTCGTAGTTGTCTAATGCTAAAAATTGTTTTCGTTGAACTATGATATTGGTGTTTTTGTGTGGTTTGAAGGTGGTGATATAGGGTGACTTTTCCAATTTGTTTGGTGCTTTTGTGAGGTTTGAATGTAATATATATATGTAGGGTGACTTCTCCAATTTGTTTGGTACATTTTTTTCTGTAATTTTTTTATCATATTTAGTTGCTAGGTTCAAGGATTGATCTCCCCAAGTAGTATTTATTTTAAACGTGTTCCAGCCATTTGCATCCCATTTTATGGTAGCTAACGGATTGAGAATAGAATTCATTCTTGATCTGATAATTGTTATGCTGCCGTGTATTATATTAAGGTTGGAGCTAGTGTCTAGAGCATAAACCTAGAGCAAAATTGATGCTTCATATGTTAGGTATTGAATTTTTCTCTTTCTTTGGGCTTCTCTTACACACATTGAGCTCTTAACGAAATTATTTTACTTTGTATGTGTTAGTTAACATGGTACATATATATATATACACACACACTAGTGAATGGCCAACTTTGCATCTTCATCATGTGATAAATACATTTTACCACAAGCTTAACTTGTTAAACAAAACCTTTTCATCGTATTGGTTTTTTCATGTGTAAGTGACGCATAGTTGAAAGCATGGTGGTGGCCACCTTTTTGTAATTAGTTAATTGTAAGTCATTTACTTCTAATACATTTTTATTACCTTGAAATATACGTAGAAGAGGATTTTTAAAAAACCTCATTTTTCTCATATTAATTTGAGAGTTATGAAGTGTCAACTGCCACTAGTTTAAACACGTGTCACTCATATCCAAAGAAACTAGAGTGGTAACTTTTGGTTTAATGCAATAAAGGTATAATGTTTTTATTAGACAATCAACACATCTGAAAGTTTCGTTTGCAACAAATTTGACCAAGGTTTCTGATGATACTAACACATGATATAGGAGAGTTTGGAGAAATTTGCCCAAATCTCAGCTGACAATATTGGTGTCAAATCGTAGTATTCCACCATCAGTAACTTCTTAATGTCAGTTCTTACATCTTATGGCATGCTACTGTAAGATGAGCTTTTACATTGTGCTTGTTTTATTACATGTTGCATTTGATCTGGGGGTATGAACTATGCATTTGCGGACCAGGTCCATAAATGTGGTGAATGTCTACCGCGAAAGCAGGGTTACACTATCATCTCTGTCTAGCGTTAATTTGAGAATATATGCTGTTGTCAAACTGACAATATTGGTGTGTTCTGCTTTACGTGTTGATTGATATTTGTATCGACGGATGCCCTAATATTTTTTGCCTATGCTGTTTTGTAAAAATAGTAATGACTAAATTGTTGTAGTTTCAGCTGTAAATAGACCTATGCAAACTTGGTTACTCTCAATTGATTATGGTTCATGAGGCTGTTGATATTAAAAAGTCTTGTTCTTTTTTTTTATTTTATCTTTTGTACGAAATGGACAATTGAAAGACCATGTCACAGTGCAGTTTTTATTGGATGGTCCCTATGAAATCTTACCATAGAAAGTTTTCACTTAAAGAAGATTCTCAAAATGGATGGTAAACCGGTTCAATGACTGAATATAGTTGATGCAGCTAGTTGTTAGAGAGAACCCTCGATTCCAATTGGTAGTAAGACACTGAATCTTGTATTCAATTTTTTTTTAAAATGAACAGTATTATTTTAAGTCTCGATATAATTGAATCGGTTCAATGACCGTACAAATGGACGATTTCAAAGAAAATTCCATAGGTGATTTGAGAGTAAACATAACATCAGTCTCTTTTTTCTTTTCTCTGCAGCATGGAATTATTATGATCATTCAATCAAAACAGTAACACTACATCAAACCCTCAAAACAGATCATAGGGTTAATGAAAATTATCATCCACATCAAAAGGGATAGTAGTTACACTCCGCAAAATCATGTTCATAGTTTCATGCCTCTGATCCCGCAGCTTTTATTCCAAAAAAAATCATCTGTACCTCGTTTTCCCGAGAAAATACTAAAACAGAAGGCGCTCAACATTACAATCCTGGCAATTCAAACTTGGATAAACTTCTGGGATTTGAACACAGATCCCTCATTTAGATTGTCGATATAAAGCTAAAACTCGTTTGATTTTTTAGAAGAAAAAGGAAAAGGAGCATGCACGCGCAAAAGAGAGAGATAACAACCGTTTGATTTACAGCAACATTGATTCTGGATTCTCAATGTATCCTTTGAATGCTTTAAGCCATTCCGCGCCAATTGCACCTGTTTAGGCAAAAAGCAGAACCAATAGAGTGAATGATATTTGTCTCGAGGACATTGGAGTTAAGCTTGACTAGAATATATTAATATCTTACCATCTATTACACGATGGTCACAGCTTAGTGTTACGGACATGAAGGAAGCAAACTTGTATTGGTCGGGACCCGAACTAGGGACAACCCTCTTCTCAGCTGCACACAAAAGATTAAGGTTCAAAGCAGAAAATGGATATGACAAGTGATGAGATTGATGAATTTAGTTTGAACATGATAAAATTAAGCACTAATTTTACCAGAACCAACTGCAAGAATGCCAGATTGAGGAGGGTTAATGATGGCACAGAATTGCTTGATGCCAAAGGGTCCTCCCAAATTGGATACAGTAAATGTGCCTCCCTGCAAGGAAGAAGTTAAAAAAAGAAAAGAAAAGAAAAGAAAACGGTGTTCAGACAACAACATGAATGATCATCCTCCTTTTGACAACCATTTGTGTAAAAGAGTGACTTTTGACCTCATAATCTTCCGGTTTTAAGCTGTTCTCTCTGGCTTTTTGGGCCAATATTTTAACCTCTTCACTGATTGCGGATAGGCCTTTCTTGTTCGCATCCTGCAATTAACATTATGTAAATTGCAATCAACAAAATGCTTTTATATTGCACCAAAGTAAGAAATTAACGGGATAAGAGAAATATTTTGTACCCTGATAACAGGGACATATAGTCCATTATCAGTCTGCACTGCCACATTGATATTCACATTATTATACCTGGAATTGAAGCCAATAGCAGATGTTAGATTGATTCTGTACCATCAGTCAATCATATTATTTCTACAGTCATTTACTTACTGGCGGATATATTCATCAGTCCATGAACTATTGCACTGAGGAACTTTACGAAGAGCCAATGCTGCAGCCTGCAATTGTATGTACATTAACACGATATTAAATAGCTGTTCGACAGCTGAAACATTAAACAAAATATTCAAACCTATGATGTGATGTGCAATTCATTATTCTATAATCTAATAATGACAGTTTAAATGGAGCACATGGGAAAAGATACAATAAAGTCAACATAAATTCTAGAATAAGAGTTAAAAGGGAACTACTACTTCCAAAGGAAACAGCAATGTAATCTGATGAGAGAACATGCCAAGCAACAACATTTGCCCCACAACAAAACCTATGACTGTTGCTATTCCGTTAAATTCATTATGAATTCATTAGCAGGCACCCCAAGCCTCAATAAATAACAAAGAAATGCTCCAGTTTCCGGATTGGACCAATTATCATGTACAGGAAAGCTAAATACCTTAATTACAAGATCATTGACTGATATCCGCTTCCCACCTGCAGCCTCTTGTATGGAATTGAGTTGGCTTCGTAAACTGCAAAAATAACATGTTAAATTATCAAATATTCAAAATTTGTCAACATCTCAAGAAATTCCATAAGCAAATACTTACTCCATAAGTTTGTCAACACATGTATCTACTGATAGGTAATAATGCGGGATGGTTTGCTTGGAGAACAACAAGCGTGAAGCTGTCACCTGTAGTAAATGCATAAGCTATTACACTCAGAAAAGTGTGATAGAAAAAGAATAAAATGAACTGTCAACTGATAGAGAAATAGGGGCATTGTTTAGAAGTTGGAGAACCAGCTTTGTACAGGAAGATTTGGCCAAAGCAGAATGAAATTATAGATTAAAATATTCACCCAACAACTCTCATTAGATAAAATGAACTCTTACGTTTTCATGAAAACCATGACAATAACGATGATTCAAAATTGTACCTTTCTTATTTGCGAATGAGGGATGTCTACATAGTCCAAAGCTGCAGGTGCATCTTTAGCCTTTGGAGTTTTGGCTGGAGCCTCTTTCCCATGAGTAGCTACATTGTAGAAGAAACTCTTTAGTAATCAGCTATAGTGACTACTAGGGCAAGACATGTCTACACCAATGGGAAAAAATGCAAGCAAGGAATGACAAGTACACATTCGTGACGTATACATCATTTAAATATAATGATAAGAGCCATTCATATCAATCCTGAGCATAAAATTAAGATATAATACCCAAATAATCTTCAATATCAGCCTTCACAATGCGTCCATCAAGACCTGTTCCCTTAATGCTCGAGAGCGGAACCTATATTCAGATAGCCAGAAAAGGAAAAAGAGAGAAAGCACACAGTAATTATTAGTAGATTAACAACAATAATGGCGTCTTTTTACTGATGTAAAACTTTCAACTCTAGTACTTAAAATGACCAACCTTGTTATCTTCAGCCAACTTCCTTGCAAGAGGACTAGCAAAAATGCGATCTTCAGAAGATGCTGAGCTGGGCTTGGAGACCGTAGGCTCTGGTGAACTGACAGGTTTTTCAGCCATCTCTTGCTTGGGTGGAGGAGGAGGAGGAGGAGAAGAATCTTTAGCTGCAGCAGCACTGCAATCTGATGCTGATGGAGTGTAATCCTTGAACTTGGCAATGTCCTCCTCATCTTCAACAGTAATAGCAATTACCTACATGAGAGCACAAACACTATTTATATGCATATTTAGACACTGCTTCTAATGAGACACGAGTATATCCAAGATAGAATCAACATCTCAGGATCTCAGAAACTCCAATTTCAAACAACCGTCCCGGATAGAACATATATAAGCATGTACGTATCTCACAGATAAAATCAATACCTCACCAACTTTAATTTCTTTTGCTCCATCCCCCTTCAAAATCTTGGCAAGATAACCTTCCTCCATGCATTCCATCTCAACTGTAGCTTTATCCTGTTGATATATAACAGTGTCAGGTAAAATCTCAAATTTCCAAGATGGGGTATACAGATAAACCAGAGACCTCGTTAAGCACTTAAAATTAGGCGAAAAACGGAACTAAAAACCTACAGTTTCAACTTCACAGAGTACTTCACCAGGAGAAAGCTTATCACCCTCTTTCTTCAACCACCTTGCAATGTTACCCTGTATAGCAGAAAAGTATCACTCAGCATAAAACAACAAATCTAGAATGTATGTTTTGTACTAAGATTAAGATAGGTAAATGCCTCGGTCATTGTTGGTGAAAGAGAGGGCATCCCAATCTCTTGGTGAGGAGGAAGACCTGGATAAATTTTTTAAAAACTTATCAATAAATTACATTAGTAATCATGCATGTACAATACATCAACCAATTTGAAATATAAGTGCAATGAATAATAAATACATTGAACTGAAAGCGCAAATGGAAGTTCTGCGCAATAAATAATAAAACTTTTACATCTGGACAAGAACAGAGAACTAATCTGATTCTTGACAAAAACACTATAACACAGTACATCATGTCACATAACTAGGAAAGGGAACATCTATGGAAGGAAAAATTTAGATCTATATATCTTTTATAACTCTAGAGTGTGACTCATCCCTTGGCACTAATAGACTGAATGATACATAATGGCCCTAATACATGTGGTCGTTTAGGACAGACAAACTACAGATGACAGAAAAATGGCCCCTGTTCTGGGACATGATATGGTTCAAGCTTTACAAAAAGCAGGCAAAGAGCACATAATTTTAATTATAGTTTTGTAACTAGAATATAGAGAAGGAATTTGCCTATTATTTTTTCAACTGATATCTCATTACCTTGTAGAATGGTTTCAGGTGAAAAAGACCACACTCAGGTACAGTTGGTAGGATGAAAAGATCAAATCAAAAGAAAGAAAATGGAAAAGCTATACCTTATATGAGGCATTTAAAAAAATTATAAGGTGTACCTGAGTCAGATGAAAATCCTCTCCTTGACAGTATCTGGGAACTGATAACGGATAAGGAAACAGGTTATGCAATTGACAATTACCAAGATATCATTTGACTCAGAAAAGAGGATAGTGGGAAGAAAATGACAGAAGATCAAACAACATACCATACAAATCGCTTATTGAATAATGATCGAGACATCAAATTTCCAGATGATCTTGTTGTACTTGAAACATTATTCTTAAATACACCTAATGATGGTACCTACATAACAAGGTGCGAAACATTTAACATTTACTGACAATGCATTTTCTTTTACAGTAACTAAATGTAATTGAAGATAGTAAAGAAATGGTCATAGAAGAAATGTAGAAGGTGCGATGTAGAGGCTGTTAGTATTTAACTACTCATTATTCAATTTATTGGTCGTACTTACAGTGTTAATGTTTGTTGAACTGAAGTTCCTTTCACCCCTCTCCAAACAGCCATGACGACGAATTTTTAGAAGATCTGAAAAGATTAGCAATCCTTAATGAACAGCACTAAAACAATTTAAAAACAAAAAATACACAATATGAATTAAACCACCTCCATGGATGTGTGAACTTATTATCTGTGAGGACAAAAAACATGTACTTGCAAGCTCAAATAGGTTTGCAAGGGATCAAACTTTACTAAATGAATATATAACAGACAAACTCCTCAAATCTCTGGTCCCCATTTATAAAATCTGTTTTTCCTAATCTATCAACTAAAAGAAAAGCAAAAAAGAATCATGATGTCAAGAGATCATTTCATCTAGATATAACCATGTAGCCTAAACACATGGACTCGTTCAACACTTAATTTAGTGGAATTCATTAATTTACATTGGTAAACACTTGATTAGCAAAAGAAAAAAGTCTTCAAATCATCAAGGCCAGCTACATACCATCTCTTTTACAAACGGCCTCATTTGAAAACCAACGAACGAAAACAACATGCTCGTGCTGCAGTAAATTGGAGACATTCCTTAACTGCAAAGAAAAACACAAGAATAATACACAGTTAAATCACAAGAATAAGAATTCAAAAGATAACAATATAAAACTAACCAAATTAAAAGCTCATTAACACTTAACATGCAATCAAAATAGAAACCACTTATCAAAACATGAACTTTAAACCACAAAAGCCACAATTAAACTTGATGTTCCAACAACATAACATCACTTTCAAACCCCTACACACACATCTACCACTTACAACAACAACAACCAAAACCAACACAACCCAAAAAAAAAAAAAAATGGCACTCAAATGAACCAAAAACGAACAACACAAAATTGACACAAATCAGCACCAAAGACGGTACCTTTTTCGAATGATTGATGATGTGAGATGCATAGGCCATGATCAAAACCTCTCCAAACACAAATTTCTTAAATTAAAAACAAAAACACAAAAAAAAAAGCCAAAACAGGCACGCCCCAGATGAAAAGATTGAAACTTTGACAATAAAATGGAATCTTTTTGTGGTTCTCTCGGACCAAATATCGAAAACAGAAAAGGGTTTCGTTTTTGTTTGGTAAAAACGTGCAAATTGTAGGGTTTGGTCTTGGAATCATTATAGATCTCTCCCTTATTATTTTCAGAGGTTTTTTTTAAAAAAAAAAATTGGGCAACTTACACAAAATCCTTGATGTTTGGTGTAATTGCACAGATGTATAAATTTGAGATATAATTACATAAATACTATTTAACATTGCATTACTATGCTAGCTATATCTTTCCTATAAGTTGTAAACCATTAATGGTTGGTCAAAGTAAAAGAAAAACTTAAATATGTTTTATTTACTTTTTAGGTTTAACTATCTTACATAATCAATAATATTACTCATCAATTGTAGTTCTTAAATTGATCGTAAAAGTAGTTAATAAAGTAAGTCTAATGGTTATAATTTATTAGTTATTTTAATAGTTTGATAAGGTAATCAATCCTTTATTTTTTTATTTTTTTTTTATTTTTATTTGCATCTATATTTTTAATTTATAAATTTAAAATAATAGTTATTTCTTTAGTTTATCATTGACCTTTAGATTAAAGAGTATTTAGTACAGTTATAACTTTGGCTAAAGTTAATAGATCATAATAGTGGAGGTAGTTGCACCATTAACGAAATGTTAAGTATTGTTTACGTAATTATGTGGTAATTTATAAAGTCGTATAATTATATAAAAAAATTAGGGTATTGCTGCAATTTATACTTATATTTTTAGTTTTGTGGTAGTTGTGTCTGTACGATCAGTGCAGAGTTGCATAGCGTATGGGCCGTTGATCTGGTGGGACCGGTGGTGAGTTGACGGTGGAGATTGACTGTCTATTTGGGTGACGACTGGGACTCTATTATGTTTGGCGGGCGCTTACCATTCTGAGGCATTGGTGAGTTTTCTCGAGTGTTGTTTTCTTTTTAAAGTATTTTTGTTGTCTTCAACTTTGGATCAATTGCCCTGTGGTGCAGTGGAGGCGCACCTAAAAGGCCTTGGTTCTTAACTAAGATTTGACATTCCATCTTGTCCAATAAAGGTGTGAATTTTTGTTATATATGTGGGTTATTTTCTACACTAGTGTGGGTAGTTCATAGTAATATGACCGTCGCTGATCCGAGTAATATTTTTAGGATCCTATCAGTTTAATCTCATTTATTTTTTGGATTTATATCAGTGCCTCAAAAAAATTTTAAAAAAAATTTTGACAATCGACAATTGGCAAAATATATATATAATTTCGATAAAGACATTTGGATATTTTAAAATCATAAATTACAATCATTCATTTCGTATAAATCTCACTATAATGATGAAACCCACTGAAAAAATGTGATTATAATTTATAATTCAGGATGTTATGTCTTTTTTTTTCTCATAAAGAAGAAGAGGAACCAAGAAAAAATAGGGGAAAAAAAAAACAATTACAATAAAAGCAAAAGAGATTCTCTTATTATGTCTTTCATTTCTTTGTTGTGTAATGATTTATGAACTAATGATGATGATGGCTCAAATATGGGTCTCTCTACCAAGTGTCCTAAAGTTCCTCCACCGAATTGGAATGTGGGATCCTCCCTAAAGATTTCGATTAAAGCAAGCAAATGCCAAACATGAATTCTTTAAAACATATCCAATAAGAACATCCTGATATTTTTATTTCATAATCATAAATTGCAATCACTAATTTCTTGTGAATCCCACCATAATGATGAAACCCATTGAAAATATATAGTTATAATTTATGGTTTAGGATGTACTAAGCATATATATATATATATATGTGTGTGTGTGTGTGTGTGTGTTTTGTTAATGAAAAAAATCAAGTGTGATTATAAAACATTACGATGCTATTTTATTTATTTAGTAATGTCTCTTGTGAGGTGGATCACAGACTTAAAAAAATGAACAATTAGAAGGCATTAATAATCAGGAACGAAAATATAATAACATATTAAAATCTAAGTTCTATGGAGAAAGAAAATAAGGAGAACCTGACTCTCCTTACGTGGAGACCAGAGAGGGGGAATTAAGTTTATTTTCTAAAAGAAACTTAATTTTTTATATGCATATGAGGTTTACAAGATTTATTTTTAACTGTTTTTGATAAACCTAATAATCATAAATTATAAACGTCCGAAGGATAAAAAATAAAAAATAAGAAAAAGATAGAATTGAAAAACCGTATAAATATTCTTTTCATATTACATAAGGTTTTACAATTGAATTCGTTTTTTTTTTCTATGTTTTGTTGAAAAAGAAAAAGAAAAGAATACGTCTGGCTTTCTTATACCCATCCCATATATCAGTAAATAATCTAATTACCACTATTTTTTGTTTTGGAGGAGTTCAAAAATACTATGATGACCCTGTAACGTTATATATTTATTTAATCAATAATTCAGTAATCCTAAAGTTTAAGTAATTTCTTTTTTCTTTTAATTATCCATGATTAGTAAAACAAGCTGATAGTAATCCTCACAAATGAATAACAATATATTTGAACTATAACTGTGGTTGTTGGAAATGGACACCACTTTGATAGAATTCGATCTAAATTGATTTTGTACAATGTTTACCTTTCCGGACTTTGAACAGATATTATATAACAAGTTTTATGAGTGTTTTCTCTTTCAAAGAGAAACAAAAATCAATAACGTAACTATCCAACAATCCAACACTAACTATTGAAATGAAGAGCTATTAGTACAATACGAATAGTCATTACTGCTACACAAAAATGAACTTCGTTATACTAAACATTTTTATAAAAGAGTTATATAAGACATGGACCGATTGATAATCGATGGGTGTAAAACCACTTGCCAAAAGTGGATGCGCTACCATGTTATAGCTAGACATTGATTTTCTAGATTTTATTGTGTAAGTTTTTATTAGATTTATAACATATAACTTCAACTAAATTCTCTCTCTATTACTGAAGTGATAAGCTTTCACATATCACGTGCTCACATTGACGGTTTGGTATAATTAATGAGATTTTCTATACCCAGGAAAAAAAGAAAAAGAAAAATAATTTATTATCATAAATGATGTGAAATGAAATATATAAGGTACATTCTAACATACACTTAGGTATACATATACTAAAAAAAAATGTATGATTGCATTCTAAAATTTATGATTGTAATTTATTATATGTGATTACAACTAAACATGTGAGATTACAATTAGTATATGTAATTACATTTATTGATTTACTAATTGTGATTATATTTACTGATTATAATTAAACATATTTAGTTATAATCACATATAATAAATTATAATAATACATTTAGAATGCAATCACTTTTTTTTTTTGGTAAGTGTATACATACTCAAGTGTATCCAAGGGAACTCCTATAATATATAATATCTATTATTATTATTATAAGAATGGATTGCACAACACCCTCTTATTGTTTACTTAAAAACACCCAAAAACATATTTACCCTTTTATTACACAACATCCTCATTTCGTTAGTTGATTTCCGTCAATTTTAACTATTGACTAGGAATCTTCGTCAAATGACTATTCTGTCTATAAATAAAACAAAAAATAATAAAAAATAAAACAAATTAAGAAATTACATTTTTATTTTCTTTAAATTTTAAAACTATAAATAATTAAGAATTTAAAAATTGAGATCTCCATCGTCCATCACATGATGGACAGTGGAGATTAATTTAATTTACTTTTAAAAATAAAAATAATAAAAATTAATTTAATAAAAAAGTTTTTTTGAAAAAAAAAAATGAAAGTTGAAGATTTGGAAATTGTTCCAAATCTTCAAGACGCCATCAGCTTCATTAGAGCACCCAAATGCCATCAAACGAACACCCAGTTGCCATCAACATACATATGCCAATCAGAAGAACATCCAATCCAATTAGTCATCAACAAAACCTACTTTTTCTCTACATTTTTTTTTCTCTTTCTTCTTCTGCTACCTTATTCCTTTAACCCTTTCTTTCATTCTCTCATTACCCATCTCCCTTATCGATCTATCTCTTCTCCAATTCTCAAACTTGTCATCTTTCCCTTCGTTGATGCCTTTTTCAAAGACGATGATTAGGTGCCTTTCCGTTTCCTCTCTCTCTCTCTCTTGTCTCAACCTTCATTAAAACCTTGAGATGATTGTTTCCTCTCTGTTTCCATCACTGGAAACTAGAGGTTTCCAACAGTGCTCTAGGTTTCCACCAACCTTGCAGCAACTTAGAAATCTTTGGGTTTCCATTGTTGAAATCTAGAGAGTAACTAGACAAAATGAAAAGATGAACAATTTGGTGATGATAATGATAATGGTGGTTTGAGGTGTTGAAGGTGAACAATTTGTGGTGATAATGATTTGTAAAAGATATTGTTGAATGTGTTGAGAATGATGGACATTTGGTACTGTTTTTGATGATCTAGTTAGAGGTTGATGATGGTTAAAGATTAACTAAGTTAGGTTAATGATGGTTGGAGTCCTAGAGATGAAGTGGGTTGAGGTTTCACTCAAAACTCAAATTGTCTCTCTCTCTCTCTCTCTCTTTTTTTTTTTTTTTTTTTTTGGTGTTGAAACACCAAATCTGGGGAACAATTTGAAGTTGGCGTTTTGATGGGGAAAGATTAACTGAGTGATTTGAGAGATGATTAGGAAGATGTTGAAGAACACAAATTTTTTCAATTGTTTTTTTGTTCCCATTTTTTAGGGATTTTTTTTTTAAATGTTGATGATCTCAATTTTTTTTTTATTATTTTTATTTTTTTTTATTTTCTACAATTTAAATTGTAAAAGAAATTAAAAGTAGTAAAATCTAAAATGGCTTTAAGCTAGATGGATTTGACTAACTTTAACAGTTTTTTACTAACGAAATGAGAGTATTGTGTAATACAAGGATAAATGTGTTTCTGGGTGTTTCTAGGCGAATTCATTCTTATTATAAACTACCAAGACTTGTGATTCTTGTGAAACCTCATGTAACACATTACTATTTTTTAATTCACACTATCCGCCCTATCAAGATATGCTCCTTTGTTATTTTATTTTCTTATATATATATATATATATATATGTTATAGTTATGAATCATGTAAGCTCAACAAATAGATAATGAGCCTTCACATTAAAGTATGATATTTGTCCTTTTGAAATTAAAAATATCAAAATTCATTTATACTTGACCATTTATTGCTCAGAGATTGATAAAATTTAAATTTAAAAATCTAGATTTTTAGATTTTATTAAAATACAATCTTTAAATTTTTTAGCTGTGACATAAATTCAATCAACATAATTATTTGATTTTTTTGCCCCTTCTCTATCAATAATAAATTTAATTTATTAATTGTCAAATGAATTTAATGGATGAAACTGCGATTTTAAACCATCAAACTATTTTCAATTACTCTATTATTTTGTATAAGTACTAGTAGTTGAGGTTTAATATTCGAATCATTTAATTTATATAAATCCAACAAAGATTGTTTAATATTTAAGTTCTATATATGTCTATTAAAACTATTCCAACTAAAAAGTGTTTTTCCTTCATGTTTATTGCGAGGGCTTTGCTTCCCATCTTTTGAATTTCCCGTTAAATGTGGGGAAATCATTTTCTTTCGTAGCAAAAATTATATTGAAATAGTTAATGTAGTTCTTTACTTTGATAACCCTTTATAGACTCTAACATTAAGATTTATAGTTCTTTTTGGTTTCAAAATGAAATTACTCCACATGATAGAAAGTCTACGCTTTCATTGAGCTGCATGTTTAACACGACAGACCTTGACATATATTATCATTAAAACTTTTTGTTCTACGTCAATTTAAAAAGAAATAATATAGCCTACATATACATATGTTTATGCATTGACATGCTTTGACATTCCTATTTTCTGTCGATTTTTTTTTTTTTTTAAAGAATTTACTTGACATGATATTACAGCTCATATTTCACATTTTTTTTTTTTTGAACTTTCAATTTTATAAATTTAATAAAGAAATTTCTCAACATGATATTAAATTACATGAACATGCTTTCATCTAGCTACATGTACACATGTTTGATAAGTCTAGATGAACTTTGACATTAAAATTCCCTGTTCCATATTGATTTAAAAAGGTAAATCATCCAAACATGATATTATTAAATTATTGATTAGTAAAGTTATTAATCAATAATAATAATTTTATTAATTATAGGAATAATTATTAAAGAATATATGATAATTGTTATTAAGAAATAATCTAACCGAACGTAGTCAAATATTTTATTTGTTTAAAAAAAAAAAAAAGTATGCGTATAAGTGAGGCGTATTAAAGAAAATATTTATTGAAGACACACGCGTGTCCATGTCCATACTCAAAACGACACAACAGAACACAACACGACACGGAGACAAAAATCATCAGACA
>CM034464.1:1800051-1847404 GCA_019925255.1 Litchi chinensis | reverse complement strand
TTTGTTGATGTTATAATTATTATATAAAAGTGTCTCCTTTTACATAGATTTTTATATCTATCACCGTAATATTTATATACAGACAGTAATAACTTAATCAAGTTTCATACTCAACACTAGTATTCTTTGATCTAGTCAAATCATAAACATAAATACAAGTATTCGAATAAAAAATCCAAAAATCTCAATCATCAAGAATTTATACTTTGTATTGTCAACAAAAAGAATACTTACATGGAATAGGCACAAAGTCTTTTCCATAGAGTTGAATCTTTGAGGTTAATTTCTGCAACAAGCTCATAGAAACTTGCAGCTTTTTCGGTATTACCAAGCCAACCGCATCATAAACAAATCCAAGTGCATGGTATGTAACGGGCAAACATGGATTTACCATAAGATGAGTGAATGGACCATCAACAGCTACCTATAGACATATCAATGAAACTACAAGCACCATGTTTAAGCTGAAAATGTCATAGAAAGAACCTATGATACCACAACTGCACCAAAAATCTATACTTCAATTAGATTACATAAACATGCCACCACATTTGAGTACTTGTTTTAAAGAAATAAAAACTTGTACCTCTTTATAACGCACATGTGCATAGTGAAGAGTAGCATTGCCAAGCATCCGTTGTTAATTTTAAAGTTTTTTCTTTAAGCCCTTCGGCCTCCCCTTCTCTTGATTGCATAATTCATAATACAAACGGACATTATACAATTGTCATGTGTTTACATTGCAGTATTACATAATCACAAGCATTTTTTGAGACCTAACAAGTTGTTAAAGCATGTGTTGTATAAACTCTTACTACGTACTTCTCTAGGAGCACTTTCTAAAACTAAAAGGGTAATAAAGTGCTAGTTTTTTGAAAAGTAATTTCTAAGTGATTTTCCGAAAGCTATTTATATGAAAGCACTTTCAAACACTCTTTGAGATAAAACATAATCAAAAGCACTTTTTGATATCAATTAATTCTTAAAAAATCGTGTGCTATATTTAACCACTTACAATATATTTTTCTAGAGAGCACATTCTATATAAGAAAAGTACTTGAAACACTAGTTAAACGCACTTCTTTATAAATAGCTTTCCTAAAACCCTTATTGAAGGCATTTACTCAAAAACCAATTTCTCGACAAGCACTTATTAAGATCAACAAACACAATCAAAACCACTTTCTAAGACCAAATAAATTCTCAGACCAAGTCTTCCATAACCACTTAATATACACATTAAGTACTTCTCAAAAACTAACATATAAGTGCTTTTCCACAGACCCTTTTAGAGTACGTATCACTCAAAACTAATATATTCCAGAAACACCCACACACAAAAAAAAAAAAAAAAGGACTTGCCTTTGATGATCTTCTTCTTCTAGAAGCACTCATCAAGGTTTGCATTGTCTGTTCATTCTCTATTTTACTCTTCTTCGAAGACCTTTCGCTTTCATTGTCATGTTATCAAACACATTACACCTCGTCATTCTCCGTTGTCATTATACAAACGTTTTTGATGCTCTACTTTCTTACACGTACACACTACTCTGTTTTGATGCTATTTTTTTTGTGTGTATATATGCCTTATCTTCGAGTCCTCCTTTTTAATGTATTTGTATTATAATATAATTATTTTTACATTGTAATAGATTCATCCCTGTATGTGTTTAAAATTTGGCGTTAAAAAAATAAAAAAATAAAAATAAATAAAAAAATAAAAATAAAAAACCATTTACAAAACTAATCCTCAATATATTATTAAAAAAATTATGGCTTAAAATAATTTTTTATATATATGTTATAATATAAAATACTTTGGTATGATTTTTTTAAAGAGTATGTACAATTTTTAAGAAAGAAAAATTATACAGACAATTTTCATAATTATTTTACTAATGAGAAGTTATCAACTTTACCTCCTTTATATATATATATATGGAAGAAGGAAATTTGAACTCGAAATCAATGTTTAATTAAATCACAGTTTAATTAAGAGAAATAACTGCTACCTAACTATTCCTACAGACAAATGATTAATTAGGGTGAAGTGTTGAACTGATTTTTAAATCATTCCGGTGGATTTATATTGACTGACTCATTATCTATCAATAACTTATCTAAACAAGTTTAATGAGCACATTATGAAAATGCATCTTGGTAGCAGTTGAAGAAAGATATATGAATGAAAAAACTCAAATGTCATTGTATAAAATTAGAGTTGATTCAGTTACTCTTTACACCATCCAAACAATGCTTGGCATCCAACTAACATTACTATATTACATACAAATATCATGCATAGAGCAATCTCCTTCGAACTTGAACCTTTCCATCTCCAGTGCACAAAAAATCACAACCTTCTAAATGACCTTCATGAATGAAAACATTGAGGACGATTGTGGCATCATATGTTGCCTGAATATATGGTGTCCTTTGTGGCAAGCATTTGAACCCCTGCTCTTTGTGCTATGATATATTGATGTTAATATAAATTCTGGTACAACGGATATATATCTACATTCTACGTTGTTGTTGTTGTTAACTGGCTACTCTCTTGCTCTACAATCATCTGCATAGAAACGCCAGTTGAGAATCCCAACTTTAGCATGACTTTTTCCAAACGGTTCACATTTGTGAGGTAGAGATAACCGATCTACAAAATATGAAGTGGTGGTTTAGAACGAGAAGCCAATAATAAAAGTTCCTGTGTCATCAACTTAATAGAACAAGTAGATGCATAGTTCTAGATGCATCGAAGGAGATACAAATTCAAGATCTCTTGCCCTATCAGGATCGTATGTATGTGCCTTCCTGCTAGTATTAGAAAAGCACCGATGACATTCAGATTGATTTTCAGAGGTTTCTGAGCAAGCGTAAAGCTCTACTGTGAAAATTATAAGCTTCATTTCAGACAGATAAAACGTGCTGGAAACAAGACTGTTTCGCGTTCCTTTAACCAATGCTAAGTTTACAATTGACACACCCCAGATTAAATTATAATGTGTTTTCATATTTGACAAACATTTATATAATAATACACAAGGAACCAGGGTACTGACCAGTGTTTCAAGTGAAGAAGCTCTGTTGTAAACTGCTGCGCCAGCACGTCTTCTTGTCCGTGTTTTAGAAGAACCAACATTTTTCCCCCAGCGAAGAACATCTCTGCAATGAAAAATCAAACCCACAAGTCAAATGACAACTTCTAGACTACCATTCCAATTATTATAACCCAGATTTTTCAACATTACGTTACTAAGACCTTGTACAGGTACTCTAGCAATTCAATAATGAAAATCAAGAATTTGTTCATGTATTAATTCTAAATGTATGAATGTCCCATTACACCAAAGCAATAGACAAAGCCTATGAAGAGAAGCAGATTGTTAACTAACCTTTCTTGCGCTGATAAGTAATCATCATCAAGAAGTTTCTTTAGGAGTGTATCCTGAATCCGGAAATACCAATATTAGAATTTCCATTGTGCACAAATAACCAAAAATCCCATCTAGTTTAATACGTTGGCTAATATATTGTTTTATCTCATACAAATCTGCTCTGAAATTACATACTGAATATGAGAATAAACATATCGTAACTAACAGTGGTCTATGAAGAAGAATATACAACTACAGCCATGCAAAGGAAGTTGAGAAAAGGATAAACGTATTAAACATATCCTCATAAAGCCACAACATTCATCATTCAACAAAGAAGATCAACAAAATCTTTAAAAACATGTTAATAAAAGAGAAGAAAAAACAAACTTGTTCTTCACAACGAACTACGGCTGTTACACGATCGTTGTATTCTTCAATACTTAGTGGAGGAAACAAAAAGTGCCTGCGAGCAAATAGCTGCAAATATGAGAAACAGCCGGGGTTACGTTCATGAGTAATTAGAAACAATTTCAAAAAACAAGCTGTGTGCCTAGCAGTAAGTTTCAATTTACATATAGAAATGCTTTCTAAGAATGAAATATATTCTTCTCTACACATACACAGCGGTATGCATTCTTAAAAGCAACTCGTGATTACCCCATAGAAAGCCCTTATCATCATTCAACACTTGATTTTTTTTTTTCTTCTTCCAAAATATATGGATAACGGAAACACTTTTCATATATATGGAAAACATTTAGAAGGAATTTTAAAAGACTTAAGAGTTTCTTACAACTAATGTTGAAACTTGTACAATCAATACGAACCCCTGTCAAGTTCTTATTTTACTCCGGACTTTTTTTCACCTATTATTATTAATTCAGGATTTAATGGAGAGGGAAATAATTCGAACTCATAATCTCGAAGGTTAAGTGTAATAGACATACTGTTAGACCAATTTCATCTTATTTACTTGGAAAATTCGAAACTTTAAAACTTTTGTCTATCCTATATTTGTAAACTAAGTTGTTTAGTATATGTATAGCAAGCATATGTATAGTAATGTAAAACTATACTATGCTTGCCTGACCTTTAATTGCTAGCATAAGCTTCCATCTCACAAACTTACCTATGATTATATAAGGCAGCATATTTTACGACATTACTGTTGAATTTGCCTTGTAGGTTCGGTGGATTGCTATACATTAAATTGGACATATACCTAGGGAATTATTCACTAAAGACAATAACGATCAAGTTTTGAGAATACAGAGTGTGATGTTTGAAAGGACACATCGAATTTGTGCATGGTAGTCAGGACTCTTGTAGCTCTCTTGGTCTTCGCTGCAGATTTTACGGTGCCTTGAGGCAATTATCTAGGCATTCCAATTTTATTTATGAAAAGATAAAACAAGTTCTTGAATAAATTTTGGAAACATTGTACAGTTGAAATAATTAATCAAAGAAATTGGATGCAATCTTTATCAAATATTGTCTATTTTATAATTATATTTATTATTTCTGTCACGTGTCAACCTCAAATCTTAAATATTATAGTTGGACTCTTTCTTATTAATTTAAGTTTTTGGGTTTGATGGTAACTAACATGGTATCTGAGTTTAGAGATTCCCGGTTCAAACCCTCTCTCCCCCCTTTATCTGAAAATCTTTCCGTTACATATGTTAGACAATATGAGACATTTAACATGTATCTGTCATCTATTATCTGTCCACGTTATACATGAGGAGACATATCACATGTCAACCTCAAGTTTTAAATATTATAATTAGGTCATTTCCTATTAATTTAAGTTTTTGGATCTGATAACAACTAACAATTTCAATTATTTAATAATACTAATGGAAACTTATAATTTTTCTAATATTTTGAGCTAATGTTTTTAGAAAATATATGAAAATAACAAACCAGCTTAATTGATACATATTGAAACTTATAATTTCCCTAACATGTTGAGCTAATTTTATTTTAACATATATGAAACCAACTAATTGGCAACCAATATTATAATTACCAGAATTAACTGACATTAAGCAGAAGTTATAAATGTTTAAATAATGTAGGATAATCTTGTTTGAAAATATATAAAACCTACTATAACACTAATAGACGTTAACCAACGCGAACCACCTAAAGTATAAAGTAGGAGCGAACTTTCCCGCTAAAGTGGAGTTTCCTTGTTCCATAGATGTCACCACAAATTCTTAATAGTTGCTTGAGCATGAGTTTCTCATGATCGTATGCTTCGTTCATGATAGATATAAGTATTCTTCCTTTTTTCTTTAATTACTGTTTTTAAAAGAGAGATGGTGGTTTATACCCACCAAAAAACATTCATGTAAGCTTTATGCTTATTTTATTTAGGGTAAAAATCATTTCAGTGTCTAAGTTTTGAGAAATGATCAAATTTTTAACCATATTTCATAAAAGTATTAAATGAATCATAACTTTTTGAAAATATGTCAAATTAATCTCTTTGATCAAGAAATTAACAGTCAACCATAACAGAGAATATAAAAAGTCTATTTTACTCCTCTATCATTAATTAACCCTGAAATTACTATTTTATCCTAACTGACTGAATAATAAAAATTTAACACACATGTCATATAAAATTTAAAATAAAAAAATTAAATAATTTTCGATCCATTATCAATTGACACATCACCATTTTAAAATTCAAACATTAATAAATGTAATTAAAAAACCTCTTTTTCACTTTATTTAAAAATTGTTGATATATGTAATTAATAAACTTTGTTTTACTTTATTAAAAACAATTTTTAAATTAAAATAAAAAATATAATTAAGAATTCCATCTGGTGGATCTAAAGTTGTAGTGCATGATAAAGGAAAGATCTAGGTTCGAACATCATCAAATCTAGGTTCAGTTTGATCAAACAACATCAAATCTAACAAATCTAGGTTTGATTCGCTCTACAATCCAACCAGAAAATTAACACATTCATCAACTGAAAATCATCTTCAACCTCTCCTCCCTCTTATCTTCAACCAAAATCATCATCAACATTAGTTATCAACTCAAAATTATCATAATCAATCAACAAAAACCATTGTTCAATCACCAAATATACCCTAAAAACACAAATAAAAAAACAAAAATCCTCAAAAAAATTTCATCTTCAACCTTTACTGGAAATTTGCTATAGAGGAGGATGAGAAGATTTTGTTGCGATGGTGAAGGGAGGAGAAGAAAAAAAGATTTTGCTACGATCGAACCCCAATTTGCTACGAAGTTATGAGCGAAAGCAAGATAGCACATCAACACGGTGCAAGCCGAGATCATGAGGGGCTGGCGAAAATGAAAAGGAAAGAGAATGAAAGGAGATGAGAAGCAAGGAGATGAGCAACATGAGAGACATGAGAATGAAAGAGATGAGTGGTGCGGTGAAGGAAAATAGAAGGAGATGAGTGGCGTGGCGAGGCGAAGGAGAACGGAAAGAGATTCCTCTTTTTGGGTTTTCTTTCACTTTTTGTTTTTTAAAGTTTTTCTTTTTAAAATTTGTTAAATTTAAATATTTTATTTTCATAATTTTTTATGTTTATGAAATGTCAATATCTAATGGAATTCTTAATTTTTTAATTTTTATTTTAAAATTATCTAACTATTAGAAATGACATTTCGAATTTATTTTAACCAATGTAAAAATAAAATTCAAATTTTACCCTCATCTACTATATTATAGATCAGGTTTGATCGTCAGTT
The DNA here is from genome assembly GCA_019925255.1 of Litchi chinensis. NCBI lineage: Eukaryota > Viridiplantae > Streptophyta > Magnoliopsida > Sapindales > Sapindaceae > Litchi > Litchi chinensis. The sequence goes on along the minus strand of CM034464.1, from coordinate 1,840,279 downwards.
GACTGAAAGAGATTAATTTGACTTTCTTCAAAAAGTTACAAATCATTTAATGTTTTTTTGAAATGTAGTTAAAAATTTGTGATAAATCCCGATCCTAGTTTCCTCGGAGAATTCATTTCCGACGATCGGATAGAGAATAAAGAGTCCAGAAATAGTGCAAGAGGCCTGATTAGAATTCGATTATAATTATAAGGTCCTGAGTGTCGTGTTAAGAAGAAATAAGAATTTTCAATGAATAATGTTCGGATCCAGAACGAATAGTGATTTTTTTAAAAAAGATCCAAAATTAGTGTTTAAGACCGAATTTGGACCCGGTTATATTGTCCAGGGTCATAAATTGAGATTCGGTGGGAAACGAAAGTTTTCGATGAATAGTGATTTTCGAAACGAAAATTTTCGGATAAATAGTAAAATTTGCAGATATTCACCTTAACAGTCGAAAAGGTCCGTAAATAATAGAAGAGTATAGAGAAACAGAAACAGATCAAAAAGAAGACCATTTGAGTTAGTTTTAAGCGATCCGAAAAAAATTACGATATTACCCTTTTGAGAGATTAATGGGTTAATGAGTTTAAACCCAATTGAATTTTTTTCGAAACATGAGATTGATAGATAAGACACCTAATTAAAGGATTTCATAGTCAATTTAAAGATTAGATGACCATGGAATATTTTCAGAATATTTTCCGGTTGAAGTGAAATTATATTATAAAAATGGCAAAATGAACATTTTAAGTTAAGTATGCATGGATCACGCGTAAGCATAATATGTAGAAGTTTCAAGGAGTGTAACTTAAGTGAATGAGAATGAGTTAAAGAGAATGAGCATAAAAATCGAGTATTTAAGTTATAGATACGTATAAAAAGTTATCGGTGTATTTGACAAGATTTCGATTAAGAACATTTTTTTTATCAAGTATATGTGAGAGGTATTAGGCTGAAATTGAAGCTTATAATGTTAAATTGGCCATAAGATATGTGTAGAATATTTATGGAATATTTTTTGAAATGATTATAAATGAATTATATGTTAATCAAGCGAAGTGAGCTCACAGGATAAAGTAAAAGATATTTTAAATCAACCAATAAAAAAAGAGATCAGTGGCTTGAAAAGTAATGGTTATGGATGTGCCACATGTCATCAATTGATTGGTTGAAGAGATAAATAGATGAGAAAATGACAAGTGGACCAATAGAATTAAAAAGTATAAAGTTTTGGGCACTAATAAGATTATTGAAAGTTTGAGGTATTAAATGAAATTTTCTTGAGGGCTTAATTGTAATTGAGCAATAATATATATAAAATGATTTTTGTCTCATATGAGACAATTGTGGTCGTGAAAGGAGAGAAACAGTGAGAGAGAAGGAGAAAAGCCGAGAGAGAGAGAGTTCACGCGCAAGAAAAAGAGAGGAGAGAAAGAGAAGATCCGGTCCGATTTTCATCGAGGTTTCTTCACGAAAGTTGTTCCTCGTCACCTCCTCTAGCTAACCCCCAAATTTGAAGCGAAAAGATCGCCTATTTGGTGAGTTATGTCAGTTTAAAGTTTTATGTATCATATGAAAACTCATTCTATTTCTTCTTTCTTTTTCAAATTTAAGTTTAAGAATGATAAGAGGGACTTATGAGGATGATTTTGATATAATTTGTGAATGATTTGGTGGAGTAAAAATGGGTGAGAGAGAGAGATAAAGTCTTGACCAAAAATGGGTTTTTATGGGATCCGAATTCGTTTTCGATTCTAAGGCATTAGATGGATGATTTAGAGGTTAAAGAACAATCTTATGAAGTTAGATTTTGAAAACGAAAAGTTTAGAATCGATTTCGGAGCTAAACAGAAGAGTTGAAGGGTGTTTTCTAAAATCCTTCTAAATGCGTTCGTTTAACGTTCGAACTCGTTTATTTAATCATAGTTGGGTGTTAGAATACTAGAGAATTGATTTTTGAAGTTGTCGGACGTTCGAAACGAAAAGTGATTTTTATTAGTAAGCGAAATCGAGCGAATTTCGTTTCGAGTTTCCGACGATGAAATTGAGTACACTGAGGTATTCCTAGGAAAGAATAAGTAGGATTCATGTAGAGAAAATGGATTTCGAAAACCCCGATTGAATAGAAATTGAGATCCGAAAGTTTAGACGTTAAAAGGTATTAATAGAGATAAATGAGATTTTTATTGATTTCAAATGTTATTTGAATGAGTTAAGTGACCCTAAATGGATATTTGATGTTTTAGGGTAAAAGCGGAGAGTTCCGGAGGTATACGGAGAATAATCGGATTCTATCCGAGAACGTGTTGTGAGTGGAAATACAAGTTTTTAAAGTTTATAGTTCCTTAAAGTTTATTTAAAGTTAAAAGAATTTATTATTAATAGTTATTCATTTATTAATTGAATTTATATTGTAATTCTAGCATAAAGATTTTAATTTATTATTTATGTATATAAGAATGTGCTAGAATTAAAGATTTTAACCTTATTGCCTTGAGATTTAGAATATTTTAGTATATTGAGAAAAAAAAATTTTAATAGCCTATGGTCTACCCTAGTCCCAGTTTAGTACCCGGCCGAATGCCCTATGCGTGATACGGTAGATGAGAGGAAGTCAGTCGGTGAGATTTGAGTCTAGTCGACTCTTGTGTGAGCGAGGCATGAGTGATCCGTATGCACGTATAGGGTAGTGTAGTCGGTCCGCGGCGTGGGCCCGCTTTCGGCGACTACACATGGTAGATCCCCACTCCTAGTGGTTAGCGAGATTTTATATGCTACCACGTCAAGAGTAGATATTCCCTGGGTTACCATTTAGGCGAGCATCAGAAAAGATTTTAAGAAAAGATTTCAGAAAGTGTTTTAGAAAATAACTTTAGAAAGTGTTTTAGTTTTAAAAACTGTTTTTGGGAGAATACGTTATACAGAAATGAGTTTTAGTGTATATAACTTATACCACTCACTGAATTATACTCATAGTTTTTTTTAAATGTTTTTCTTAAAAATTCTCCAACAGACGCAAGAGCTAGTCGTCCAGCCGACGAGGTTCAGTTAGATGTGCAGGTGGACGTATGAGACGACACTTACTACATGTATATTTTGTTAGTTTAATCATGTATATGTTCATGTATATAGTTGTAACTATTTTAAAGAAATAGTGGATGCATTAGTTAAAACTATTTTATTAAAGTTTTCTGAAATTCAGATTTTATTTACTTGTTTGTGGTTGTGTTGTGAGAAAAGAGCCGAAGGCTCTGGAAGTTGAGAAATTGATTTTATAAAAGTGTTTTTATAAACTGTAGTTGAAACTTGCAGGGTGGCATAGTTTAGAAAATAGACGGTATGTTGCCAAAATTTTTATTAAAAAACGAAAAAATTTTATCACTGTCACCTTGTAAAAGAAGTTAAAATATCTAGATAAATGAGTTACCGGTGCTCTGACGGGATTCCTCCGGACTGAGTTAGGGTTCGTGGGAATTCTTTCGGGATGCTACAGGATCTTTCTTGGGTCCAGAAGAGGGATTCGGGAAGGGTCCCGTCAATTTGTCACTTTCCCAAAACTTATGGACTAAAATTATTTTTGCCCTTTTATTTATATCTGGATCATAAAACATCACGGACATATATTTAATGATAAAAGCAATTAGCAATATCCTAACAATTCCATTGTTGCAAGATATATTTAATAAATTCTTATTAAACCAAACAAAAAGACATATTTTAAAATATTGCAATCTTCCGAAAAAGCCAATAATAAAGTAACTAGGTAGAGAATAAAATTTTAAGAAGAAAGTAAATACCTTGAGGGCTTTACTAGTAGTGGTTTGAGGTTCGTTAGAAGATCCGACCAAAGCCAACGAAAACCAAGTTAAACTCTTCATATCTATATACTTTAATTGATTTCCAAACATTGAAATTGTTGATGCACAACTTGATATGCATAAGTGTTGACATCTTATGTAGTTTGTTCTGAGCAGTAAAATTCATTGACTGCTATTATGTCTTAACTTCAGGAATGATGAATGTTGCAACATCAGCACACAAATGGTGTTACAACATTCTTTGGTTATTGATGTTACAACATTCTTTGATTGAAAGTAATTAGATTAGGTACTCAGAGTCTTTTGTTCTTAAATATATTTATTTGATAGTTTTATCTCTTTTATTTATCCTATTTTGTGTCATCTTTTATGAGATCATTTATTTATTTTTAGATTTACTATTAAAGAGATTAAGTTTCTAAAAAGATAAATGTGTTTATCTTTGGTTTTTATTCTTTTATCTTTTAAGAAACATATTATGATTATCTTTGATATTTTTTATAGGATGTAAATCTAATCAACGTATGTGTAGACAAAGAATGAATCTAGATAGCTTTTTAATCAAGTTCGGATAAGCAAAATAAAAGGATGTGGTCATTGCTAAAAAATATATTATTTTTCTTTATTTAAGATATTTATTTTGTGATAAATATATGATTTTATTCAACTGATAATATTATTTTATTCTACAAGTTTCAAGCTACACACATCTTGTATAGATAGTAGATTTTATTTGTTTTTTTCTTTATTTTGAGATATTTATCTTTTGATAAATATCAGGTTTTTTCAGTTAACAATTATCTTATTTATCTATGTTTGTTTTATAGAGAACTGCTGTGCATTTCTACTATAAATACAAAACATATCAGTGCAAAATAAAAGCAAGCAAGTAGTGCAATTAGAAAGTGATATTGAGTGAGAGTCTATTCTCTAAATTATTTTTTTGTGAGATTGAGTGAATGAATTGAACTAGATTTATGCTCAGATGCTTGTCAGGATGACAAGTAGTTAAGTTTTTGGAATGAGACAAGTTTGTAGCAATTGAAGAGAGTTTAAGGTGTTATCATCCATTGAAGGCAAGGGGAGTTTGTTGCAATTCATGAAGTGAACGAATACTCATCTTGCATCAATTCTAGAGAGATTCTGAGGTTGGGTAAGACAAGATTAGGTTGTACTTTGAAAAAGTTCAATAATGAGTTGATATCTCTGGACAAGACCTCGTGGATATAAGGTAAAATCGAAACACGTTAAAAACATGTTCATGTGTTTTTCTTACTTTTCTATCTTTATTTTTCAATGTTACAACATTCTGTTTTAACTTGTGTTATAATATGTGAAATTGTGTGTGTTATAACATTTAGTTTCTTTTCATGTTATAACATCCTTTATTGCCTGTGTTACAACATTTAATAAAAAAAAAATGGGTACTATGTCTTTCCGGAAGTTAACCATTATTTTCTAGTAAGATTTCATTAACAATTTGCACAAACAAAATTAGCCCTTATTTATCACAAAGCATTCACTTCAAAGAGGGCACATTCTGCTCTTTCAATCCTTAGTGAACAGGTCACTTTGGCAGACGATTTTTTTTTTTTTTTTCATTCACTGCAACAAATATTTTACAAAGTTCATGACTTATATATATGATATATGAGCCTGAAAAATCCATTCTATTTTCTTCAATGTTCAATGGAAATACGAAGCATCACGTTCCAAATTTTCCAATTCCAATTAAATTTCATATCCGAAAGGTGTTGGGAAACATTTACAATTCAAAAATTCGTCATGACCTTTTAGAGAGAGAAAGAAATTTTTACTTCATATTGGAACTTCAGAATTTTCAAACACGGTACATGTTTTACTCACTTCCATGTAAAAGTTACAATAATTAGTGAGGAATATTATAAAATTGTTTGAAAAATGTGTCTATGTAGGTCAAAATGAGTAAGTGAACATCAATACACTACGAGACTCGCAAACTATTCGACAAGCTTTCACATAGTTGTTAATTTTATGAATTGAGGATACATACCACAAAATTGTTTATTAGGGCTCAAAAAGCCTTTTACATGCAATAACATACGTTTGTAGTCATTCAAAGTGTCTTGATGGTCAAGCATGAAAGATGCTTCGTCCATATGTTGACTGGACCATTTGGATGAACAAGGGAAGTTGTAGCATTACAAATAATATCGCCACTGGTAAAGAAGCTAGTAAAATACTTGGCACAAAAGCACAATGCCATCTCTCGCTGAGTATAATAGTTAGAGTTGCTCCAAAAGCTAATATCATAGCAACTATAGCAAGAAAGAGAGAGCCAAGGCCAATGATTAACTTCTTTGGCAATGATTCGAGGAAGTCATCAACTGCATATCGTGCAGTTAGGATAGCTAAGAACATTAATAGGGAAGTCAAAGAAGAAAACAGACCTATTGCATCTGAAATAGCGAACAACATGAATGCATCGGTCCATAAAAAAACTGGAGTCCCTTTATCATTGACGTTTCCTCCTGGTACTGTAAAAGCTGCAGCAAACAATACCGTAGCAATGAGTGTTGAAACAAGCATGCAAGAATTTGCTGTATCCTTCATCCACTTCTCTCCTTCCACAGCCAATCCCTTGTGCGCTTCCCTGAAAACTTCTTTTGCTGTTTCCTTGTTCAAATTTTTCTCTTCCCTTTGAAAAGCAGGTGTAATTTTCTCTACCTCCTATGCAACATACGACAAAATTAAATATGTATATAGCAGCATATATCCAATATCACAACATTAGGATATATTAAATGAACCGTGCTAAGATTTGTTACCAACAGCACTATCATATGTAATAAATTCTTGTAGAAGTAAATGATTAACAACTTTGTGATAAGAGTTAAAAAAAAAAAACAATTTACCCTTCAAGTGGACAACCGCAGATTATTGTACTTGTCTATAGCTACTTTAATTTCCAATGATAAACATGCATAGTTTTAAATTAATTTCAATACCTTAAACCACTGCAATTCTCTTTGCATTTGTAAAGCTGCTCCAGAAACTGAACTTAGTTTAAAAGCGGGGGCCAATTTCCCTGCTAGGTGTAAAGTAGTGTTTTTCGATTCTGGTAGTTTTTTACACAAATTCCTTGTAGCTAGTGGAGAGATCTCTTTTATTATATTGACTATCTTTTCTTGTCGATACTCAATAGCAGCATGCAATATGTTACGCGGAGGCACCACAAGGTGGTGAATCAGATCTGGAAAATATTGTAAAAGGGTACTTACAATCTCTTCAATCCCATTTGCAATGGTAGTACTCATAATAGGGTTTGGATTTTCAAGAAAATGAATTATTTCCTGTAAGCTCATACTAGAAAGTTCCTTGCAAACAAGCTTTACTAATTCAACGGCACATTCATGTTTCAACTTCATATCTCGAACTACTTCTATAGGGGGTGCTGCAAGTGAAAATCAAATAGAATATAAAAAAATCATAAATTGGTTAAAAGATGAAATAGTAGATGAATTTCATTCATTTGCTTCTGGTTTGACGGTAATTGTAACGAATTGACTCATTGAATTGTAAATTTATGTTAATATCTAAATTACCCTATCTCAAAGAGGTCCAGCCATATTTTTCCATGGTAGGGATTTTTTTTTCCTCCTGTTACAACACTAAAATTAGTTTGACATTAGAAAATGACACCAAACTATTAAAATGATTTTTTTAACACCATTGCGAACTATAATTTGTAAACAAAGGACCACAAAATATTATAGTTGCCTTCCTTATTCGTGAATTAATCCTCTTTATTCGTGAATTATAATTTGTAATAATTGATGATGAAAAAAAAATATTTTAATAATTCGATGTCATTTTCCAAACTCAGACTAATTTTAGTACCATTTGCTGAAATTTTCTCTACTAGTTATATATCTAAGGATTCTATATGGGTGCTTACCCAGTTGTGCAATTGCTTTCCAGAGTAATCTCTTGAATGGTTCTGTACATGACAACAAGATATGCGAGGTAACTAGTCCGATTAATGTGAGAATGTATTGATTAAAAAATTTTGAAGAGTAATGTTAATACAAATATAATATTTGCAAACCTTGAGCCACAAAGCTACTTGGTTGTGATGCCGTAGAGCCTTCTATGCTTCCTGGGATTTCTTCCATATTTACAGGAACAACTTGAACATCCAACAAGAAACCATCAAAAATTGGACTATACACATTTAATACACTGGCACAGTTGGGTAAAAAGTTGTTGAAGGACAAGACACTTACATTTATAGATCCATCTCTTAAAAAATCCAAGACTACTCCCGCTAAAAAAGTGTGAAGGTTTACTTGCCAACCAGAAGAGCAAAGCAGTCTCTTCCTCAAGAGCCAATTTAGGATATTTTTGGATGAAATACAAGGATACATCTGTTAAAATTGTGACAAAAAAAGATAGATAGTAAGACTATATAAATTTGTGCGAGCCATATTATTGACTTTTATATATTGGTAGTTCTTACCAAGAAAACCTGTTTTATTTAGACGACAGAGGATCTTCGGTAAGGAAGAATCCTCAACGCTGGTTTTCAAAGAAAAATACCACACCAACTCCTTATTTTCACTAAAGACAGAGTAGTGAAGTGGCAAAAAGCCTTTATGGGTAACCATGAGCAGTAAATCATTATTCTTTTCAACCAATGCCTTAGCAGTCTTTAAAGTTCCAGCTTGTGCAACATAGTGGAGGACTGTGAATCCAAATCTATTTTGCATTGCAACTTCCTCTGGAGATAGAAGTTCCAAAAGCTTTAGGACAAATTCCCATCGGCAACTTTTTGCTGCAACAAGCAGTATGGTGCCTAAATTGTCTGTTATCCTGGCGGTCAATGCATTTCGATCATCATCAATGAAACTTTCAGCACTTTTCCAATCACCTCTTTGTGCAGCCAGGTACAATGGTTGGTAGTAATTGCGATCCTGTGCTGTCACTTTGCATCAACAATATTTTTTTTAGACTATACTATAAAGAAATTATAATTGTAATTACATATATAGTTATTCTCTAATGTAGATGTCTGTATTTATTTTCTTCCAAGATTTACTCATGAATTGGTTGTTAGCAACCGTGATCGTGATTGTTTCCAGTCACCTCTGTATGAAGCTCGGTACAAAAGTTCTCTAGGTTGGGCTGGTACGAGCCTTTATATATGACTTAAAAATATACACGACTTGGTAATGGCTAACTTGAATGTTTTACACATATAATTTTAAGCAAATTATTTTCCTAAGTTAAGGGAGACTAGCCAATATTACTTACAGTTGACTTGCGGCGCTTGAGTTGCAGAAGCTGCTGTTGACATAATTGTTGCATTACTTCCTCCTTGAATACTATTGGCATCTTGAGGATTGTTTTGTTGCAAAAAGAAGCCAGCAGATGGTTGTGCACCTTCTTCTAAATCATTAGTGGTGTTCTGAAGATTTAATGGTGGTGAATCGGGGCCAAGATGTGGTTGTGCCATTTAGAGATTTTGGCTGTAGATGATGATAGCAAGAAAAAAGAGGGATGTTAATCATACATGAATGATGCAAAATTAAAAGTGGTTTTCTTACTACTACAATTGTTTTTTATTTCCTGAAATATGATAAAGAAAGTCAGCTGTGTTGTTTCCTTAATTTTTGTTTTTCTTTTTCTGAAATTTAACATTAAATAAATGGCAATTACCTTATACGATCCAAGTAGTTTGCAATTTTTTTCATTTTTTACCCAAAAAGTTCCTATTTCTTGTTTTTGTTTTTCTACTAATTCAGTCCCTACATTTTTTAAACATATCCAAAACAGTATTTTACTGTTAGATGCCATTAGTAAATAGTCAAGTTGACTAAGTTTTAAATAAACGTGGAATGAATAATTAGTTAAAATAAAAATAAAACAATAATTTAAAAATATAAATAAGTAAACAGGCACAAAAGAAAAGAGACTGATATATACATATATAGAGAGAGTTGAGTTATTGGGTTTTGGGTATAACCAAATAACTACATGAGTAGTTACTAACAGTTTAAAACCTCAACTGCCTTCGGCAGTTATCGAAAGCACACGTTCAAAATCGGGGAAGAGTGGTTGGTTATAAGATCATCACTTTGAATAAAATACTTACAAAAACACGGAGACCATAAAAAGAGCAAAACAGAGAAAACTTGGCTAAGGACACTTACACTACATTTGTTTTTTCTTTTTGAAAATATGATATAGAAAGTCGGCCGAGTTGTTTGCTTAATTTTCGTTTTTCATTTTTAATTAATCAAATTCTTCCATTATATTTGAATTGAATAAGAGAAAAAATTTGTTTTAAGAAAGTGAATAAAATAAATGAATTTAATTAGTTCATTATAACTTTTTAAAATTAAAAAGCATTGATCATAGAAATTATATATATAATATGTGTGTGTGCACGCACGCCCTTTTTGTTGTATAAGCTATATATACACTAAACTTAATAAGTTAAATTCTGACGCGTTAAATGATATATAAAACGAAAAATAATCCTAAACAAAAGCAAATTTAATTTAATTATAAAAATAAATTATATATATGTATATAATTGAAGTTTATTTTAACCAAAACCATGAAAAATATGGTAATTCTATCATGCTGATTTCTAAGTTTAAAAAATAAATCAAATAAAATGTAAGACTTCAGAAATCTAAGTAAGGAATTAACCTGCAAGTCTGGAAGATAAAAGATGACTTCTCTGTGCTTTACTTGACTGAAAGCCTGAAGCTGTCGAATGATGGAAAATGAAGCCAATGAGAACCTTATATGGAGAACGAAGTGGAAATTGGAACGAGCCCACCTAGTACACCGTTGTTGAAACGGTGTTATGTTTTTTCCATAGCCGTGTTTACATGTCAGACTGATGGAAGACCTAAAATCAAAGAGTTGGATGGTGGAATGACTCAACTGAACAATTAATAGGCTTTGGATTTTAAGCTTGAATAAGTCGATAGCTTTGACAAGACCAATTAAGGGAAAAGACACAGAACTTTTTGTTCGAATTTGTAAATGAAGTTGGAAATGGAAACTGCAACTCTTTGAAAGTCTAGACCCATTGGTTTAAAAAAAAAAAAAAAAACATCGTCCAGATTGAGCGGGACATTTATAACCTTTATATTAATTGTATCCTACGAATAGATACTAGGTGGAATGAAAATTAAACTTATGATATGGTCTAATGTAAGGAAAATAAGAGCAACCAGAAGACTTTTAAACGATATAACTATATGATTAGGACCTCTACTGAAAGCAACAAAACAAAGGAGAATTATTAATTATCATTAACAATACCTGTGAAAAGACAATTTATTAAGGGCATATAAGATAATTATGTGAAAAGTCTCCCACCAAAATAGAAGAGATAATTGGGCTTGAGCAAGAAGATTTAGATAGACCTTGAATATATCTTGATATTTTCATTTAGCAACTCCATGTTACTGATTTTTATAACCATGACTAATTCCATATGGAAGGAAATTTGATTTCATGGACAGAAAATCGTCCGTTTAAATATATATATATATATATACACAGTTTTGTATTAAGTAGTCTAAACTATTTAAAAGACTATTAAATAGTCTATTAGTCTGTTAGACTATTTAATAGACACTGGGTAGAATTAGTCTAATATTCATTTAGACTATTTAAAAGACTATATAACTCTATGATTAGAACTCTATGATTAGAACATCTACTAAAAGCAACAGAAAATAAAGAGAATTATCAATTATCATCAATTAAGAATACATGTGGAAAGACAATTTATTAAACACATATAAGATAGCTATGTGGAGAGTGACCCGCTAGGGCTGGACCTACATTGGGTCCAGTGCCCCTCCTGAAATTTTTCAAAAAATATTAAGTTTATTATATCTGTAAATATATAAATAAAATGCCACAGATCTGTACAACTCAAGAAAATCGCTGATGGTTACGTTTGCCTTCTTCACTTTCAACTCACCGAGGTTCAAACCCATCCACAATGGAAGCATGTTACTTTTGTCACTTTTTACTTATAATTGAATACTGTGTTATTACAAACAAGGGGCTGTGCTGCCGGCTAGGGAGTGACTTTTGTGCTTTCAATTTCTGGTTCAAACCACCAGCAAAACATTTTGCTTTTGGTCATATTTTCTTCATTAAATATATTATATAAATAAAATGATTTTGCATTTGGTCATTTTTTAGTCAGTAAATATATTAAATAAACAAAATGCTACATATTATCACAAATATAGGTCATATTTTCTTCGTTAAATATATTATATAAATAAAATGATTTTGCTTTTGGTCATTTTTTAGTCAGTAAATATATTAAATAAACAGAATGCTACATATTATCATAAATATAGAAAAGTGCTGATGGCATGAGTTTGTTTTTTCTTTTGGTCATTTATTTTTATCTTTAATTTTTATTTTATTCTATTTTGTTATAAATTTATATACATTTATTAGATAAAAACTAAAATTATAGTTTCATTAGTAACTTTTATAATAAATATTTGTAGTTTGATTATATTTTATTTTTTGGAGAAAATTTGATTATATATTTTTATTTGCAATCTGAATGATAACTGTTATCATAAAGGAGATATATCTCCAAATTAAAGTATTTTGTTTTTATAATATGAAATTTGAACTTATTTTACTAAAAATAAGAGAGCTAGTGTGCAATCAACTAACCATTAATATGCTTTTATTTTTATACTTGTATCAAGAATGATACTTTTAAGAAATTTTAATTACTATCTTGTAAGCGGTAAAATTACATATCTCCTACCGATTATGTATTTTAACTATTTTTATTTTATATAATGTCTCTCTAGTAATTGAAGTAAACATTGCACAGAAATTTTCATATAATTTTGTTTGTTGATGTTATAATTATTATATAAAAATGTCATCCGTTACATAGATTTTTGGATCCGTCACTGTAATATGGACATATATAGATAGTAGTAACTTAATCAAGTTTCATACTCAACGCTGATATTCTTTGATCTAGTCAAATCATAAACATAAATACAGGTATTCATATAAAAAATCCAAAAAATCTCAATCATCAAGAATTTATACTTTGTATTGTCAATAAAAAGAATACTTACATGGAATAGGCACAAAGTCTTTTCCATAGAGTTGAATCTTTGAGGTTAATTTCTGCAGCAAGCTCATAGAAACTTGCAACTTTTTCAGTGTTACCAAGCCAAGCGCATCATAAACAAATCCAAGTGCATGGTATGTACCGGGCAAACATGGATTTACCATAATAACTTCCATCAATACAAATATGACCTGAAACCAAAAACAAGAAGATGAGTGAATGGACCATCAACAGCTACCTATAGACATATCAATGAAACTACAAGCACCATGTTTACGCCGAAAATGTCATAGAAAGAACCTATGATACCACAAATGCGCCAAAAATCTATACTTCAATTAGATTACATAAACATGCCACCACATTTGAGTACTTGTTTTAAGGAAGCAAAAACTTGTACCTCTTTATAACGCGCATGTGCATAGTGAAGAGCAGCATTGCCAAGCATCTGTTGTTAATTTTAAAGTTTTTTCTTTAAGCCCTTCGGCCTCCCCTCCTCTTGATTGCATAATTCATAATACAAAACGGATATTATACAATTGTGATGTGTTTACATTACAGTATTACATAATCACAAGCACTTTTTGAGACCTAACAAGTTGTTAAAGCATGTGTTGTATAAGCTCTTATTACGTACTTCTCTAGAGAGCACTTTCTAAAACTAAAAGGGTAATAAAGTACTAGTTTTTTGAAAAGTAATTTCTACGTGATTTTCCGAAAGCTATTTATATGAAAACACTTTCAAACACTCTTTGAGATAAAACATAATCAAAAGCACTTTTTGAGATCAATTAATTCTTAAAAAATCGTATGTTATATTTAACCACTTACAATATATTTTTCTAGAGAGCACATTCTATATAAGAGAAAGTACATGAAACACTAGTTAAAAGCACTTTATAAATAGCTTTCCTAAAAACCCTTATTGAAGGCATTTACTCAAAAACCAATTTCTCGACAAACACTTATTAAGATCAACAAACACAATCAAAACCACTTTCTAAGACCAAATAAATTCTCAAACCAAGTCTTCCATAACCAATTAATGTACACAATAAGTACTTCTCAAAAACTAACATATAAGTGCTTTTCCACAGACCCTTTTAGAGTACGTATCACTCAAAACTAATATATTCCAAAAACACACCCACACACACAACCAAAAAAAAAAAAAAAGGACTTGCCTTTGATGATCTTCTTCTTCTAGAAGCACTCATCAAGGTTTGCATTGTCTGTTCAATCTCTATTTTACTCTTCTTGGAAGACCCTTCGCTTTCATTGTCATGTTATCAAACACATTACACCTCGTCATTCTCTGTTGTCATTATACAAACGTTTTTGATGCTCTACTTTCTTACAAGTACACACTACTCTGTTTTGATGCTATTTTTTCTGTGTGTATATATGCCTTATCTTCGAGTCCTCCTTTTTAATGTATTTGTATTATAATATAATTATTTTTACATTGTAATAGATTCATCCCTGTATGTGTTTAAAATTTGGCGTTAAAAAAAAAAAAAAAAAAAAAAAAAAAAAAACCAATTTACAAAACTAATCAAAATATATTATTAAAAAAATTATGGCTTAAAATAATTTTTTATATATATGTTATAATATAAAATACTTTGGTATGATTTTTTTAAAGAGTATGTACAATTTTTAAGAAAGAAAAATTATACAGACAATTTTCATAATTATTTTACTAATGAGAAGTTATCAACTTTACCTTCTTTATATATATATATATGGAAGAAGGAAATTTGAACTCGAAATCAATGTTTAATTAAATCACAGTTTAATTAAGAGAAATAACTACTACCTAACTATTCCTACAGACAAATGCATAATTAGAGTGTAGTGTTGAACTGATTTTTAAATCATTCCGGTGGATTTATATTGACTGACTCATTATCCATCAATAACTTATCTAAACAAGTTTAATGAGCACATTATGAAAATGCATCTTGGTAGCAGTTGAAGAAAGACATATAAATGAAAAAACTCAAATGTCATTGTATAAAATTAGAGTTGATTCAGTTACTCTTTACACCATCCAAACAATGCTTGGCATCCAACTAACATTACTATATTACATACAAATATCATGCATAGAGCAATCTCCTTCGAACTTGAACCTTTCCATCTCTAGTGCACAAAAAATCACAACCTTCTAAATGACCTTCATGAATCAAAACATTGAGGATGATTGTGGCATCATATGTTGCCTGAATATATGGTGCCTTTGTGGCAAGCATTTGAACCCCTGCTCTTAGTGCTATGATATATTGATGTTAATATAAATCTGGTACAAACGGTATATATCTACATTCTACGTTGTTGTTGTTGTTGTTAACTGGCTACTCTCTTGCTCTACAATCATCTGCATAGAAACGCCGGTTGAGAATCCCAACTTTAGCATGACTTTTTCCAAACGGTTCACATTTGTGAGGTAGAGATAACCGATCTACAAAATATAAAGTGGTGGTTTAGAACAAGAAGCCAATAATAAAAGTTCCTGTGTCATCAACTTAATAGCACAAGTAGATGCAGAGTTCTAGATGCATCTAAGGAGATATAAATTCAAGATCTCTTGCCATATCAGGATCGTATATATGTGCCTTCTTGCTAGTATTAGAAAAGCACCAATGACATTCAGATTGATTTTTAGGGGTTTCTGAGCAAGCGTAAAGCGCTACTGTGGAAGTTATAAGCTTCATTTCAGACAGATAAAATGTGCTGGAAACAAGACTGTTTCACGTTCCTTTAACCAATGCTAAGTTTACAATTGACACACCCCAGATTAAATTATAATGTGTTTTCATATTTGACAAACATTTATATAATAATACACAAGGAACCAGGGTACTGACCAGTGTTTCAAGTGAAGAAGCTCTGTTGTAAACTGCTGCGCCAGCACGTCTTCTTGTCCGTGTTTTAGAAGAACCAACATTTTTCCCCCAGCGAAGAACATCTCTGCAATGAAAAATCAAACCCACAAGTCAAATGACAACTTCTAGACTACCATTCCAAGTATAATAACCCAGATTTTTCAACATTACGTTACTAAGACCTTGTATAGGTACTCTAGCAATTCAATAATGAAAATCAAGAATTTGTTCATATATTAATTCTAAATGTATGAATGTCCCATTACACCAAAGCAATAGACAAAGCCTATGAAGAGAAGCAGATTGTTAACTAACCTTTCTTGCGCTGATAAGTAATCATCATCAAGAAGTTTCTTTAGGAGTGTATCCTGAATCCGGAAATACCAATATTAGAATTTCCATTGTGCACAAATAACCAAAAATCCCATCTAGTTTAATACGTTGGCTAATATATTGTTTTATCTCATACAAATCTGCTCTGAAATTACATACTGAATATGAGAATAAACATTGTAACTAACAGTGGTCTGTGAAGAAGAATATACAACTAAGGCCATGCCAAGGAAATTGAGAAAAAGATAAACATATGAAACATATCCTCATAAAGCCACAACATTCATCATTCAACAAAAAAGATAAAAGAAAATCTTTAAAAAAATGTTAATAAAAGAGAATAAAAAACATACTTGTGCTTCACAACGTACTACTGCTGTTACACGATCATTGTATTCTTCAATACTTAGTGGAGGAAACAAAAAGTGCCTGCGAGCATATAGCTGCAAATACGAGAAACAGATGGAGTTACATTCATGACTAATTAGAAACAATTTTCAAAAAACAAGCTGTGTGCCTGGCAGCAAGATTCAATTTATATGGAAATGCTTTCTAAGAATGAAATATATTCTTCTCTACCCACACAACACATCACAGCGGTATGCATTCTAAAAAGCAACTTGCGATTACCCCATAGAAAGCTCTTATCATCATTCAAAACATGATATTCATTTTTTCTTCTTTCAAAATGTATAGATAACGGAAACACTTCTCACATAATTGAAACATAGAGTACATAAAACTTGAAGTACAAGTGATCAAATTAAAAACAGGAAAAAGACCAACAAACACACCTCGTAAATGCAATCACCAATGTATGCTAATGATGCTGCATTGAACACCGATCGTGGTTTCTTAACTTTCGGTGCATTTGGCAGCCATACATCATATCCCAGGTAAGTATCATCCGAATTCACTCCTATCCCTGCATCTAAATTCAATCATAAACCATTATATGCATTGCAATTTCTACAAATTATACATCCAAAATCCAAAACTTCAGCTTTCACTGTTTCACACATTAACATCAACCTCAATTCAACTCATAAGCAGATAAATATATAATTTCAAAGGAAAAAACAAACTAACTAAACTTTTCAAAATTCTATAAAAACCCTAAACCCTAATTTCTCTCACTTTTCACGAACCAATAAAAATTCCCAAAAAGTACCTGAAAACACAATAAAGCAAACCTCAAAAAAACAAAATTAACACCAAAAAAAAAAACACAAGAAACCATCTTTTCCATTCAAAATCTCACCTTTAACAAAAATATCCAACTCTTCAAACACAAGACACCTTTTTTAATCTTTTTTTTTTTATTTTTTTTCCCATTCGCAAGTCTTTAAAGAGAAAAACTAACAAAACAGGAGCTAAAAGGAGGTGTATACCTTGACTGGGGAGCTTGAGGAGGTCAAAAACTGAAGGGTCCAAGCGGGTTGTGAGAGTGAGAGGTGGTGGTGGTGGAGGGGACTTTGGAGGCTTCTTGGGGTTTCTCGGGGCGTTGGGATTGTAAGTGAGTCTCTGTTGGGTGTCAAACGAAGCTCTAACTCGCAGTGAAGAAGAAGGGCACGGAGAGAGTGCCATTGTGGTGCAATGAAGAGTGGTGAGACCAGCCATTTTCGGAGTGCCAGTTGAGACTTGAGAGATAAAAGAAGAGGTGGGTTGGGCTTGATGGGCTTCATGCGTTCGGACCCAAATTGTGTCTCATGGGCCGAAATGACATTGTTTAGAGCTTAGACAATATATAATCCTATTCGATTAACTTAAGCCCAGCTAAATGCTAGAGTATTTGTAGGGTTGATCCCACTAAATTTCGATATATATTTTTTTTTCAATAGATTGGTACACTTTAGATAAATTTTGTCCAACAAAAAGATCTTGTGAGAGAAAAGAGAGAGAGAGAGAGAGAGAGGAAGAGAGACGGATTTGTGAGGATATGAGTTTTTTTCCGCCCAAAATGACTTTAGTACAAATTCAATTTTTTTTCAATTAGGTATCTTAAGTCATATACTACAATAGTTACAGGGTCAATCGTTTTAGATTTCAATAGAGTTTTTACTATAGAAATTATAGCCAAATATTATCATATTGAAAAAGATAGAGAGAGAGAGAGAGAGAGAGGAGAGACGTCGTTTCGAGAGGAACTCAAATGTTAGGTTTGATAGATGGATAAAATGAGTTTCTGCGAGCCAAAACAACATTTGTTCAAGGATATAATCTTCACATACCATTGAAGCAAAATACAATTCAATTAGTAAACCTATGAATTCAATTGAATTGCATTATAAATTGTCCATTCATAAATTGTCCATTCTTTCATTTTAAATAAAAAGTTTATAATTTATAATATTCCGACCTATGTTAATGCATCATTATAATTTATATAACCATACAAAAATATAATAATGCATCGTTATACAAAGTATAATAATGTTAACATATAGTACGTCTATTGAATTAAAATCTTCTTTCCTTTTTTTTTTTTTTTGAAATATAAAATCTTCCTATTCACTCTTTAAAATATGAAAATTTTGTCTTGAATCACAACAGAAAATCACATTGATACAAACACGTGTCCTCCTTTTATTGCATATCCTCTCCAACTCCCCGACAACCGCACGCACACTATACCAAGTTTCTTCTTCCTCCTTTTTCCTCCAATCAATCCCACATTCACAGGCACAACACACACACACACACACACACACACACTCTGTCTCTTTCTCTCTGTCTCTCTCTAAAGCCCTTTTCAACCAAAACCCTAATCCACAAAACCCACTTGTCTATTCCCTCAAAATCCCCATAAAAATCAAACCTTTCTGCAACCTCCAACACCCACCATGAGCCGCTACGACAGCCGCTCCACTGACCCCAACTCCTACCGTGACCGCCGCAGGTAACCCTTTTTCCCTCTTCTCATTCTAATTTCGTTTCTGAGTATTTCTAATTTCCACTCTTTGTTATCAAGCTTTGAAGTTTCTCACTTTTTGGTTTTTTAGTGATTTTAAGTTCTGGGTAGGGGTATTTGTGTAATTTTGTGGTAGTTGTGGTGATTTTGTAGCCTAGTAGCTGAATTTAGTTGCTTCTGTTGGAGGGGTTGTTTGTTGTTGATTGTTTTGTGTTTTAAGTGAATGTCATGTGAATTTTGCGCTTGCTTAGTGGTGATGGTATATTGCAATATCAAATGAGTTTAGTTTATGTTTAAGTTTGTGTTTTGATCATCTGTCATGAGCTAAGGAAGTGGATATCAATAGTTTCGGAAATTCGGGGTTGTGAGCTGTGACTTTGGAGGTTGATATTTTCCATGAAAAGGATGTTTACTTTCTTTGTCATGAGAATATAGGTGTTTTCTAATGGTGTCGAATGAAAGCTAAATGAGTGTAGTGTATGAATAAGTTTATGTTCTGATTTGAGCTAGGAAGTAATTATCGATAATACCCTTGATATATTCATGATGATTTCCGAATTTTGGACTGTCAATATCAAAAATATCCCAAGATGTCCTTGATTTGTAGAACTGATGTATTTATAACTTTGGAACTGATATTTACTTTCTTGATTAGGAGAATATAGGTCTTGTTGAATTGACTGAAAGCCAAATGAGTGTAATGTATGAATAAGTTTATGTTTTGAGTTTTGCCATGAGCTAGGAAGTAATTATTGATAGTATCATTGATTTATTCTTGTTACGTTTTGAATTTGGAGTATTGATATTAAACATTCTCGCGTGTCCTGATATTGCCAATTTTTGGACTGAGATGTTTGTAACTTTGGAACCTGATTTATTCACTGAAACTGAGTTTTGGTTTCTTGATCATGAGATTATAGATCTTGTCAAATGGTGTAGACCAAAAGCCAAACAAGTGTATTGTACTAGTAAGTTTATATTTTGATCTTCTGTTATGAGTTAGGAAGTAACTATTGATAATATTCTTGATAAATTCCTGATAATTTCTGAATTTTGGGATATTGATATAGAAGATATCCTCGAATGTTCCCAATTTGTCAATTTTTGCACTTGTATAATTATGTCTTTGGAACCTTGATATATTCATCGAAATTGATATTTACTTTCTTGGTATGAGAATACAGGTCTTGTCAAATGGTGTAGACCATAAGCTGAATTTTGTTAGAATTTGGACAAACAGATTTTTGGTTGATTATTTTATGAATGTTATGATGGTTGAAGGCAAAATACTGGTTTTGATCTGTTATATATTTATTGATTGTGAATGTTGTGTCTGTTTAGTGATTCAGGGTTTGGTGGAGCTTCCGGCTATGGAAGCTCTGTCCGGTCATCCTCAAGCAGAAGGGATTATGACAGTGCTGACCCACCAAAGAAGGTGGATTTAGATGGTTTGACTCCTTTTGAGAAGAACTTCTATGTCGAGTCTCCATCAGTGGCTGCAATGTCAGAAAGGGAAGTGGAGGAGTATCGACAACAGAGGGAAATTACAGTTGAAGGCCGTGATGTTCCTAAACCTGTCAAGAGTTTCATTGATGTGGGGTTTCCAGGTACTTCCTTTTTAATTTATGAGAAATTTCTGTATGTCTTTTTTTTATCTTTTGTATTTGTTTTGTCACTGTATATTTTAGGTAGGAGACAGTGAGCTAGGGAGTGTATGTTTAAAGTTGCAGCTGTGACTTGTGCCATAAAGAGAGGGCAATTACGTTTATCATGACTCTGGGATTAAACTGTTAGACAGATATGTTAATGCAAACTCTTGGTTCCTATTTATTGTTTTTGTGGTAATGAGAATTTGAAAAAATAGCTTTGTTACTGAACTTATTGGAGTTCACACCTTTGATGTGCAATCGGTTACTTGTTTAATGATTTGATACCTGTTCTTCCTTAATGCCATACCTTTGTAGGTCTATTTACTTGTTTAATTATGAGTTGACATTGGAATATTCTTGGATATAAATTTTACTTTCCAGGGGAAAAAAAAAAAAAAACTGGTTTTCGATCTAAGATAGCCCTTTTTTCAGAAGAGAACAATTATAATATCTACTTGATAATGGTATCTGCACTAGGAGATTCACATATAAAGTTGATGAAGAAATTTAAAAATGGAATGGATAGTTTCTTTTCCTTAGAAGTGAATATTTTTCATATACAAACTTGATGTAGGTAGGAATTGGACAAATACAATTGAGTTTCACGCTGCAATTTGCTAGCATATTATCATTTGATTAAACTGTTGTTGTTGAGGGCTTAGAGTGTAAGATGGCATATAACTTGATCTGTGTTGTAAACAAAAAGTCAATTCTATTGTTACCAGTTATCATAAAGACTTACATATGAGCATTTTTTTTTTTGTTGCTTGAGTAGATGTTCTCTTGAACGTGATGAATACGGTTCATCTTGACCTGCTAACTCATGTAGTTCTGCTCCTAGTTAGTTTTCCATGCATTGAAATTGCATTTCCAGTGTCTTTTCCATCTAAGCTTCTGTGGGTAGATTAATATGAATAATTTTTTGTGTGCTATATGCTGTATACATGTCATTAATATGGTGTTATACACATAAGTAATTCATTATTTTGTGTTTATATAAACATTTGTTAATTTGCACTATTTTCACAAATTTATTCAAATGATAAAATTGCTTTCTTATTAGACTCTGTTCCCTGGAATATACCTTCTTCATTGCAGATTATGTTCTGCAAGAAATTGCAAAAGCTGGCTTTGTCGAACCCACACCTATACAAGCTCAAGGATGGCCAATGGCTTTGAAGGGTCGCGATCTCATTGGAATTGCTGAAACTGGGTCAGGAAAGACACTTGCCTATCTCTTGCCTGCTATTGTCCATGTCAATGCCCAGCCATTTTTAGGTGAATTTATAATCTCTTAGTTATTTAAATGTCTTGTCTTGATTCTATTTTCTTTTCTACGTTTTGGTTATTGGATTGGCGTAAGTTTGTTCATTTTCTCTATATGTCCAGCTCCCGGAGATGGTCCAATTGTACTAGTTTTAGCTCCAACACGTGAACTTGCAGTTCAAATACAACAAGAAGCAACTAAATTTGGTGCATCATCAAGGATTAAAAGTACATGCGTCTATGGTGGAGTTCCAAAGGGACCTCAAGTCCGTGATCTCCAAAAAGGTAGATGACTCATCTCACTTGACATTTTATGGAAGTTCTTGAATTGTCAATTGTTTGCATGTTGATTAAGTTTAAGATGACATCCTTACACACTTGTAACTATACTTGTTGTCGGTGAAGCTGGTGGTGATAACATCATTATTATTCATTTTTGGGTTCAGGTGTTGAAATTGTCATTGCTACGCCAGGGAGGTTGATTGATATGCTGGACTCTCATAATACTAATTTGCGAAGGGTTACTTACCTTGTTTTGGATGAGGCTGATCGGATGCTGGACATGGGGTTTGAGCCTCAAATACGGAAAATTGTTGCCCAGGTTTTTATGTTTCTTCCTGATTTTTTTTTTTTTTTTTTTTTTTCAATTTATCTCTTTGAGAACTTATGCATGTTGAATCAGGTAGGGTCAATCATTTACCTAATTTACCACTCCCCGTCCTTTTTCTTTATTCTGTTTCCTATCCTGACTTCTTCAACAGTTTTGGTGCCATTACTGGTCTAGTTTTTAAGAAATTGAGACAATTGTCGGATGCTATAACTGTAGTAAAAATTTGGAAGGATTATCAGATGCCATTACTGGTGTACTTAGAAGAAATGAACTCTTGAAGAGTACTGACCTGTAGTACTATAGTTGATTGAGATAGTAATCATTAAAGAGTAGTTTTGAGGAGCTCTGAACTTTAATTGCTAATGAAAGAAACGTAGTCATTTGGAGATCAGATATTGGGCAGGTTGATGTAGAAAGTTTTCAAGTTGCATATTTCTTAGAATTCTGTGAATATCCCTAAAAAAATTGTTGTTGAAATAAGTTTTATGTAGATTTATCTTGAAGGTGGCCGTCATTTGACAGATATCATTGACATATGTAGTAAGTAGTGACCCTGCCGGATCTGTCAACAAGCAACTGAACCTAGCACTCCTCTTGAAGGATTTTTTTCTTTTTTTTTTTTAATATTCTTGTTTTATTTTTTTTAAGTTAATCAATTAGCAGAAGTTATACAAGCAACAACTAAATACTTTTGAACTCATGAATGTCCGGGCCACC
The DNA here is from genome assembly GCA_019925255.1 of Litchi chinensis. Taxonomy (NCBI): domain Eukaryota; kingdom Viridiplantae; phylum Streptophyta; class Magnoliopsida; order Sapindales; family Sapindaceae; genus Litchi; species Litchi chinensis. Next base: position 1,816,972 of record CM034464.1, on the reverse strand, counting down.
CATAGTTGGATCTAATAGTTTCAGTGTGATAATTGTAATGACTAATACTTATGGTGTGTTGCACTTGCAAAAACACGACATCCACTTACATACGCAGACTCAACGCAAACACAAATGGCATTGTTTTTCTTTATTTCTTTCTCTCTTTCTCTCAATATATTTTGCTTAGCTTGATGTTTCACGCTGCACAGATCCGGCCAGATCGTCAAACTTTGTACTGGAGTGCTACTTGGCCTAAAGAGGTTGAGCAACTAGCGCATAAATTCCTTTACAACCCTTACAAAGTAAGATACATCTTTCTCTGCAGTAGATTTTTCAACTTTATCATTAATGCAATTGCAAATGATATGCTATCTCAATTTGGTTTTGAGCTTTCTAGTTATATGGCATTTGACCTTTTTTCTGGAGATATCTAATAATTATGTTCATAATACAGGAAAATAGTTTAGTTGCATTGGGATTCTGGCTTAATTGTAGGGTTGTTGATTCTGCTTTCCTTGGATGGAATGCAGGTGACTATAGGTTCAGCAGATTTAAAAGCTAACCATGCAATACGCCAACATGTCGACATCATCTCTGAGAACCAGAAATATAACAAGTATGGCATACTTAAATCTAATTCTCATTGTTCTGTCTTTTTCATCTCCCAACATCATTGGGGAATTTCTATAATTGTATGATATATTTGTTTTGATATTTCAGATTGGTAAAGTTGCTGGAGGATATAATGGATGGTAGTCGGATACTGATTTTCATGGATACTAAGAAAGGTTGTGACCAGATCACTCGGCAGCTTCGCATGGATGGTTGGCCTGCTCTCTCAATTCATGGAGATAAAAGTCAGGCGGAAAGGGATTGGGTCCTGTCAGAGTTCAAAGCTGGGAAGAGTCCGATAATGACTGCAACAGATGTTGCAGCTCGTGGTTTAGGTATGCATAGTTCGTATATCATTCTTACTTGACTGCCCAGTGTTTTCTCATGTTACTCCTGGGTCCTCACTTTGACCTGAGTTGGTAATCTAAGAGTTGCTTGTTTTCTTAATCGTGTAAACTCATGTGCCACCTTCATTGTGTATAATTGTATACGTTATACTTGTGTCAGAACAACCAACATGATTTTACTGAAAGAAACAATAAGCTTCATCTTGTGATTGTTCATGCTTTAGTCTTTCTTTAATCTTACTGGATACAACTGTGACTTCAGTTCCTCATCTGTGGCATTCGTGACATTTAAGCATCCACTGGTGGTAGCTGTTGTATTCACAAACATTTTTTTTGAGATCTACTGAACACAGTCAATTGGCTGCTGGTTTTGACATTAATAAATTGATTCTTTTTTATAATCTTATCTAAAAATTAAGGGAAAAAAAAAAAAACGAGATGTTTTGTTTGAATAATAAATCTGCACATGGACATATAATTTTAATTCAATCTATTGTACAGTGGCAGTGATGATGATGATAACAACATTGATATAGCTCTTATATATATATATATATATATTTTCCTTCTTTGGCCTAGTTGCATTTGTTTGTCATATGTGGGTTTGTATTTACCTGATTAACATTTGTTAAATATCTGGCTTGCCTTTGGTCTTGGTGTAATCAAAGAACCACTTGTATGGGCTTAAATTTTTCTTTAATTTATATAATTTGGAGAAAGAATTGTTTGCTCCTGATTTGGTAGTTGATATCCTAATTCGTTTGGTTGGCGACAGATGTGAAGGATGTAAAATATGTGATTAATTATGACTTCCCTGGGTCGCTTGAGGATTATGTTCATCGCATTGGTCGGACAGGAAGAGCTGGGGCGAAAGGAACAGCATACACCTTCTTCACAGTTGCAAATGCCAGATTTGCAAAGGAACTGATTACTATACTAGAAGAAGCTGGACAGAAAGTCAGTCCTGAATTGGCTGCAATGGGGCGTGGTGCACCTCCATCATCAGGTAATTGTTGAGTGAATTATTTTTTATGCATGCACATAATCAGGCATTTCCAATTTTGTCTTGCATAGAATTTGAAAATGTCGATGCAAAATATAAAGGAGAACATTCGAAAACTCAAGAATTATTGCTAGTGCATAATGTTACATGGTCATTGCTCTGGTTTAGTAACTTGGTTAATTTAATTGAGCTCCAATTTCACGTTTCTTGTGGTGATGATAGCCAGAGATTGCTTTAGTGGCTCCATTCGTATGGAAGAAACCTTAGTTCAAACTTAAGGATGAAAAAAATGTGCCCAATTCATAAATTGGTCTTTTCTTCACTTACGTTTTGAACATGTGCATGCATGCATTTCTCTGTGCTCGTATACACACTCATCAGAACCATTTGGTATGTTTTCACTGGAGCAGGTCATGGGGGTTTCCGAGATCGTGGGAGGGGTTACGGTGGTGGTGGCCGTGCTTGGAGCTAGTTGATGAAAACCAAAGTAGGCTGCAATCCATGTGCTCAATTGATGGCCTATAGAATGAAACCCGGGCAATCCAAGATTGCACATAAGAGTAAACTTATATGACTAGAGGATAGATTTTAGGTTCTTACTTGAATATTTGACTATTTTTGCACTTCTTTTACTTCTTTCCTATTGGTAAAATTGCCTTGTAGAATTGGAGGGAGGTGGTATTCATATTAATGCTACCACATTCTGTAAGATATAAACTTGTCAGATTGTCACTGTGCATTACTCTTCTGTACAATATGGCTGTTGAGAATGCATTTTTTTTCATGTTCACTAATGAATATTTTTTCTTGGATCTTGTATCATTATTTTATATCCATTTACGTTGACACATTTGTATGCAATGAAAATGCAGCTCCATCTGGGTTTGATTCTTATTTGAAAATCACCAAGGAGGGATCCTCTTTTGATGCTTCACTGGATCCCAACACAACACTTCTCACTCAAGTGAATATATGAAGTAAAAGCAGAAAAAAAATATAAAAGAAAAAAATAATAATGCTAAAGAAGAAATGTTTCAGTGAGCATATAAAATTATTTATGTTTGTTGGATGAACACCTAAAATCTATACATTTATATTCAAATTGTTCTTTAATTATAAAATTGAAAGTATAAGTATCTTGCGAATTATATCGACTGTAATTTTTTGTTGTAGTTGTTACAAGCTACAGTTGGTATTGAAGTGGCAAACTCACTAGCTATTTGTTATGGATACGTTGAAACTAGTCTTTACCTTAAGATGCAATGATTGGGATGGGAGATGCCATAAATGTCAGCAATCAAGATGCAGAGCGAGAAAGTGCTCTCTCATAATGGTTTATTACAACACAACTTAACTTTGGAATGACCTGTATCATTATTTTATATCCATTTATCTTGACACATTTGTATGCAATGAAAATGTAGCTCCATCTGGGTGTGACTCTTATTTGAAAAATCACCAAGAAAGGAGCCTCATTTGATCCTTCATTGGATCCCAACACAACCCTTTTCATTCCAGTGTATACATGAAGTAAAACCAGAAAAAAAAATTAAAATAAAAGAAAAGAAAGATAATAGTAAAGAAGAAATGCTTCAATGAGCATGAGCATATCTATGTTTGTTGGATAAATATCTAAAATCTATACATTTATATTCAAATTGTTCTTCTTTAATTTAATTAAATATCTTGCGAATTAGATCGATTATAATTCTTTGTTGCAGTTGTTACAAGTTACAACCGGTATTAAAATTGCAAACTCACTAACTATTTATTATTGATATGCAGAAACTATTCTTTAGCTCAAGCTGCAATGATTGGGGTGGGGTATGCCATAAATACTAACTTAACAATCAAGATGCAGAACGGGAAAGTGTGCTCTCATAATGGCTTATTACAACACAACTTAACTTTGGTATGACATGTATCATTATTTTATAACCATTTACCTTGACACATTTGTATGCAATGAAAATGCAGGTCCATCTGGATATGACTCTTATTTGAAAAATCACCAAGGATCCTCATTTGATACTTCATTGGATCCCAACACAGCACTTTTCACTCAAGTTTATACACGAAGTAAAACCAGAATAAAAGAATAAAAGAAAAGAAAGATAATGCTAAAGAAGGAATGCTTTAGTGGACATATAAAATTATTTATATTTGTTGGATAAATGCCTAAAATCTATACATTTGTATTCAAGTTCTCCTTCTTTAATCATCTTAAATGCAACGATTCCTAAAATTACTCGAAAATACTTTAGTTATTTTTTATTTAAAAAAAAAAAACATTATTTTAATTGAAACATCATAATATAGTATATATCACCTCTTGATAAAGATGGTTGGACATTCACATCTCCACATTAACTAAGATAAGGGGTTCAATATCCTATTTATTGTCTTTTATTTATGAAAATAGATATTTGAACCGTATAATTAATGTTTAATCTTTGTAAAACTTTATAGTTCTTTAACCTATTCGTTATTAGCTTTAAATAACATTATAATATGAGAAGGGAAATGATTTTACTTAAATGCTTCATTACACATACAAATGAAAAATATAGTTTACCTACTGCTGATTTAAAATTTTACCAATCTCAGCTAAATAAGAAGTTGCACATAGATTACTCATTATGATGATAGAATTTATTTTGTGAAATTGAAGCAATGCATCTCACCCTATCATTTTCACTATATTAACTAAATAAACTTCATTAATAATACAAGTAAACTACTAAAATAAACTCATATCAAGTCAAAAGCCTATCGGAATCTGATCAAATCAATTGCTGCAAGCATAATCCAGTGGCGTATTATTTCATAGACAACAATAAAAATCAAATTCCTATATAGATAAATACTATAATTATTCTAACCACTTGAATTTCGAATGAATTAATAATACATTAAGTTAAAAGTATGAATAATGAAACATATAAAGAATAAATAAATTTATTAAAAATCTCAAATATATATAAACAATTATAATCCGAAATCGAAGCCACTGATTTTTTTCACTTAAAAAAGATAATTAATCATTTGTTTAAAAAAAGTTAATTAATCATTAATCAATAATTAATTAATAAAATAGTATTAACTTAAATACAATTAGACTAAAACAACAAACAACAGTGAAAACCAGGGAAAAGTGAGGCAGGAAGCAACCATGAGCGAAGCTCCAAAGCTCTTCACGAACAAACCCAAGAAAGGTCAGACTTCAAAACCCCATCTTCTTGTTTTTGCTTTTTGTTTTAAAGAACACTTTTTTATTGCTTGTTGAAAACAAAAGTTGAATAATAAGAAGAAGAGGAACCATCACTTTCTATACAGCAAAGCATGAATCTTTTACTTGTATTATTATTGTTGGTGTATATATATAATCTTTTGGTTGCAATAATTGATTAAAGCTTCGATCTTTGATGTTGTAAATTGTTGAAAACAGCACAGTTGAAGCAGTTTCAAGGCCAGCATAAAGGGAAGGATTTTGCTGTTTCAATGCCACAACCACCAGCGTCATCAGCTGCAACTGCTGCTGCCTCTTACAAAATGGGGTCCAGTTCTTCTGCCCCGCCTCCTCCGCCACCACCTCCTAAGGAGTCCTTTGCTAGGCGTTATAGGTTCCTTTGGCCTCTTCTCTTGGTGGTCAATCTTGCTGTTGGAGGTCATTCTTTGGTTTTGTATGTGGGGTGTGGATATTTATGCTTTATGTTGTGTTAGATGGTTTGTTGATTGGATTGTTGAGATGGGGTTGTTGGATTTTGGCTAAATAAATTATCTTTTTTGTGTAGCTTTGTTTTTGGTGCTTCTTGGATGCTGTGATTGGTGGTTGTAGAGTTGGGGTTGGGTCAAGTTGTTTTGTTTTTTCTGGATTCCGATTATTCCATTTTCATGTTGGGGGCTTTTGATGTTGTGAGTGCCTGCCTGTGTAAGAGTGAGTGAGTTGGAGGGAGAGAGAGTGGAGGAGGGATTCAGCTCGTTATCTTGCATGATGAAAGTGAAGATAGAGAATAGCTCTTAGTAATTTTTGAGAGAAATGTGATCAAATTAGTTGCAATTTGCAAAGTAGGACAAATAAGTTTAACGGAAAAGATATCTGTTGTAGCCCTAACAAACATAACTACCCATACAAACATGACTTTAAGTTCCTTTATGGTCTCTCTAAATAGATTTTTTATTAGTCTTGATTGACATTAATCAGGAGAAGTTTCAGCAGATTATTGTATTCACCATCCTTTATTGGAGTTTTTTTACTTAAACCATCATTCTAAATGTTATGATTGTTAAAGTTTGACAAGAACATTCAATTATAAATGCCATAAGCTGTGATATATTAAATTTTGATCAAGTAAAGCTGTGATCTATTAAATTTTGATCAAGTACTACTAATACAATCGTATGATTATTGATTTGTTGTACCTTTTTAAATCTAGTGATTTCAGTGGAGTTCATATGATAGGTTGAGACATAGGTGGAAGGATAAGTTTTCTTTTTGTTGGTTCAAAGAGTTGAACATTCTTCTGTGTACTCTTGGGGACAATTTTTCTACAATGGTTCAGAAGTGGTATATTTTTTATTGTGTGTATTTGTTGGGGTCCCAACAGATCACATCTTGAAATTTTTGGTGCGAAGCCCATTATGATTTCTTGGGGGGTCCTCAAAAGCTTAAAAGGTTAGAGTAATTTCCTTGGAATGCTATTTTTCTCCTTAAGTGGCATGATAGCAGCAGATTTTACTAGTGGACTAAACAATCTAAGTGTCTAGAGTTATTTCCATAGCATGCTATATTTTCACCTTGAGATGCATCAGGACAGAACATTTTTTAAACTAAAGTTGTTTGTACATAATTGTATTTAGTGGATATTTATGCTTGTATGTGGTGTGTGGATATTTATGCTTTATGTTGAGATGGTTTGTTGATTGCATTGCGGTTGTTGGATTTTGTTTTAGTGCTTTTGGATGCTGTGATTGGTGGTTGTAGAGTTGGAGTTGGGTCAAGTTGTTTTTTCTGGATTCTGATTTTTCCATTTTCATGTGGGGGTGGGGTGTGTGGTGTGTTGGGACAGGGTTGTGTTTTGATGTTGTGAGTGCCTGCCTGTGTAAGAGTGAATGAGTTACGGGGAGAGAAAGTAGAGGAGGGATTCAGCTTGTTATCTTGCATGACGATTTGGTGAAGATAGAGAATAGCTCTTAGTAATGTTTGAGAGAAATGTAATCAAACTAGTCACAGTTTGCAAACTTGGACTAATTGGTGTAACAGAAAAGATATCCGTTATAGCCCTAACAGACATAACTACCCAAACAAACATGACTTTAAGTTCCTTTATGGTCTCTTTGAAGAGATTTTTTATTAGTCTCAATAGACATCAATTGGGAAAACCATGATAAGTTTCAGCAGATTATTGTATTCACGATCCTTTATGTGAGTTTTTTTTTCACTTAAACCATCATTCTAAATGTTATGATTGTTAAAGTTTGGCAAGAACATTCAATTATATAGTTTATATTCGCCATAAGCTGTGATCTATTAAATTTTGATCAAGTACAGTAATATACAATCCTATGATTATTGATTCCTTGTACTTTTTTAAATCCGGTGATTTCAATGGAGTTCATATGGTAGGTTGAGACATAGGTGCAAAGATAAGATTTCTTGCTGAACTTTCTTCTGTGTATTCTTGGGGCCAATTTTTCTGTAATGCTTTATAAGCAATATATTTTTTATTGTGTGTATTTGTTGGGGTAGCCAGCAGATCGCATATTTATTTTTTGGGTGTGAAGCCCCATTATGATTTCTCTTTCAGTCGCATCATAGCAGAAGATTTCACCAGTGGACGAAAAAATCTAAGAGTCTAGAGTTATTTCCATACCTTGGGATGCATCAGAACAGAACATTTTTGAAACTAAAATTGTTTGTACATAATTGAATTATTAATATGTGTTATGCATCCATTTCAGAGGCATTTAAGGAAGAGATATAAATATTGTTAGATTTTTAACACTGCTTTTGTTCAAAGTTTGGGATTCAGAAGGTATATATTACACGTTGTATGCCCTCACCTGATTCTCTCACATTGCATGTGACATTATACATGTTTACATCTGTGCTTCTTGTATTTATTTCTTCTATCTTAAAAAAGCTTAATTCCTCAAATCCATATTTCAATGATAGTAGACTGGCTGCTGACGGACAGTGTAATTATTTGGATTTAGAGAAATGATGTCTTTTTGTCTCCTTCTTGTCAGCTTGTTTGCCACTATGCTTCCCATTGCTGCTCCTCTGGATTTCTGTATCTCTACGCAGTTCAATTTAGCTTTCTTTCTTTTTTATTTACATACCTGACTTTCTCTCTATTTGGTATTCTAATTTGACATTGTCGTGTTCTTTGTCAGTCTTCTTTGGTATTGTAATTTGACATATGCAACATGCATCACGAACCAAATTCTGCAAATGGAGAAGGAATTTGTTTTCTGTGTCCTTATCTCTATGGCATGCAATTATTTCTTTTCTATCAACCTAACTTTCTCTTGTATCTATCCATGCTGTTGGGTGATTCATATTCCAATTATTCTGTTGTTTGTCGGTGCTTCGCGAAACACGCATAAGCAACAAATTCCTAAAGAATGAAAAAGGGATTTTTTTTTTTTTTTGGTGTCTTGTTCTTAGTCTTTAGCTCAAGATGCAATAATTGGGGTGGGGTATGCCATAAATGCGAACTTAATAATCAAGATTGTGGAACGAGAAAGTACTCTCTCATAATGGTTTATTACGACACAACCTAACTTTGTTTAAGTTGCGAACAAGTTGAGCTTGGCTGAATGGACCCTCTTCCTCCATTTTCTTTTGTCAAAGGCCATGATTGTGTGAAATTTGGAAACTGTTTTTTTATCCTTGATCTTGTTTATTGAACATAATAGTGATGGAAGTTGCTAGTCCGCAATAAACTAGCCTGTATATTCACATTATATGTGACAACTTAACCGTTAGGTCTTAGATTTCTTCACAGGATTTGGATGACTATCTAAGATAGTGTAAGAACTTTGCAAAGTGGAAACCTCCGAAATTTCTCACTAGCTTTCTAACACCATTTCTCTGTCTCAGGTTTATTTGTTGTTGTTGTTGTGGATATTCTTCTATAGCTTCTTAATTAAACAAATTTCCTTGAATTCCTTTTCGAGCACGTGTGGCAGCTGCAAGTGATGCATAGAGTGATTATTGAACACTTATTACTTTGTCAAGACAAGCAGGTCTTGGTTAATTGTTGGTGAATGTGCTGAAATATAACAAGTTGTTGTGCTTTACTGTAGTTATTTAAATGGTAATGGTTGAATTCTGCTAGTGAGGTAATAATACTGTGTTTGGTGGTCCAAGCATCCAACATTCATGCTTTTTATGTTTTGTCTGGACTCCAATGTTTGCAATTGTTGGATACATAACAAAGCTCGTCTAGAAAGTTTCAATGCAGTTGCTTGATGACCATAGCTAGTGGGAATCTTTGTGACCAATGCATGTACAGTTTATGTAAAGGGTTTCAATGCAGTTGCTTGATAATGGAGCTAGTGGGAATCTCTGTGACTGATGTATGTATAATTTGTGTAGGTTATATATTGGTGAGGACTAGGAAGAAAGATACGAGCACAGCAATTGAAGAAGGCACAAGTGATGTTGCCTCTCCTACTACAGCTGCTACAACCGCCCCAATCACCGAGACAACCTTAGCCTCCATCGTGGCGCCTGTGATGCTGCGTGATCCAATTCCAATGGATAAACAGCGCGAGCTTTTCAAGTGGATATTGGAAGAGAAAAGAAAGGTGAAACCAAAAGATTCTGAAGAGAAGAAACGCATTGATGATGAGAAAGCCATTCTCAAACAATTCATTCGCGCGAAATCTATTCCAAATATCTGATCACTTGCATGTTCATCAACCCTAGTGATAAATCAGAAATGAAATTCTCATACTGTGATGAAACCAATCTGTTTATAACCCTTATGTTGAATATCAAGTTAGTTTATTCTTCAATGCAATATGTCTTGCCTTCTAGCTATGGTCATACATACATTTTCATACTTTCCAGGTTTTTGCAATTATTGTACTTTTGAACAATGGTGTACATACTGACATAGTTGCAGAAGCCACATTTGAAATGACCGAAAGTAGGAATTGTCATTTGAAAATGGTCTCTGATCTCTATAGAAAGCTAAATTTGGTGGCCTGAGTCCTGGCCAATGGAGAATGAACCTTGACTCCTTGACACAAAATCCTTAGAATACTCATTCAACTCTAGATTCTCTTTTTGACCAAAACAAAAGCTAAAACGCAAAATATTTATAAAAACAAAAAACAAAAACAAAAAGCAAAGAACAAAAAATTGCTTGCACTACATTTTTTCAGATACTAGATACGATTTGTGTTAGAGACAACTTGAATTTTGAATATTACAGTAAGAATGACTTCAAGTTAGGGTATTATCAGACTAAAAAAATATTTTCTATTAGGGGTGGGCGTTTTCGGGTTCTGATTGGGTTGGGTTGAAAATCTCTCAATCCAATATGGGTTGGATTGAAAATTTTTCAACCTAACCCAACCCAACCCAATTCAATAATAATCGGGTTGGGTTGATTGAGTTAGATTTAATTTATCACAAAGACACAAATTGTCTAGTTGATAACTTTCTTAGTCTTAGTAATTTGATTACAGATAAAATGAATATAAATAAAGATCTAATTATTATAAATAAAAAAGTAAATTCGACATAAAGGTTATTCTTAATTTTTATCCTGAACAAATATTCTTCTAAAGATGAGAGAAAATATTGGATTTAAAATTGGAGATAGGCGTTTGTCGGGTTCGGGTTGGGTTGGGTTGGGTTTTTTTTTAACCCAACCCAATAAAAAATGATCGAGTTTGGTTGGGTTTGTCGGGTTGGATTGAAGATGCTCACCTCTATTTTCTATCATTAAATTATATTGGGCAGTGATTACATTAGTCTTTTAGTATCTCTTGAAACACATGGGGTATGAATATGATACCCTTTATTTTATTTTTAAATACTTGATCTTGTTTCATCCTCTAACTTTTCTTCTCATTTCTTTTGTTATAACAAAAATTATTTCTATTAGTGTTATTGATATTATAATTAGTTGAGCCCAAATTCTCTCAAATTTTACAGCATGGGGAGTTGAAAATGGCAGAAATATGCATAAACTCACCCCATCTGTCTTTGTTTGTCACATTGAATGGTGTCTGTTTTCTAACACCATTTTCTTAACAATAGAAATTTGAATCCAATTTGATTAATAATTACTAAAATGAGCATGTTCCTTCACTTACTTTTAAGTTGTTTAAAGAATCACATGATCCTAATTAGGGTGGGCATCTCCAACCCAACCCAATAAATCCAACCCAACCCGACTATTTTTTAACGGGTTGGGTTAGGTTAAATCTTAAAAAAATTGAGATTAATTGAGTTGAATTGGGTTGGGTTGGGTTGGGTAGGTTGAAAATTAAATTGGATTGGGTTAAGTTGAAAATTTTTCAATCCAACCCAACTTCTAAATTCAAGTTTTTCTCCTTCTTCTATAAGAACATTTGCTAGGAATAAAGATCAAGAATAGCTTTTGTAGTGGATTGAATCTTTTATTTTGAATTATTGAATATTTATTTATACTTATTTTATTTGTAATCAAATTGTTAAGATTATAAGAGTTATCAACTAAACTTTTTATGCATTTGTGGTGGATTAAATCAAATCTGATCAACCCAATCCAACCCAATAACTCTTATATTGGGTTGGGTTGAAGAATTTATTGGGTTGAGTTTGGTTAAAAATTTTCAATCCAACCCATGTTGGGTTAAGAGATTTTCAACTCAACTCAATCCAAACCCAAAAACGTCTACCCCTCGTCCTAATTCCTAATTGAAGTATGCACAATTTCCAAAATGGATGCGAACACAACACTAAATTTACTTAACGAACCCCCACGAAACCATTTATTTACTTTTGGATGCAAACGCCTACATTTTTATTTTCATTAGATTTTATGAAACTCTTGTAAAACTTTCACTAACATCAAAATGTTTCAGACTTTACAGCTGTCACACACATCTAGTGTTCAATTACATAAATATAAATTTAGGATTTAACTAGTATAAAGATTGATAGATAGGGGTAATTATAAGGGAGATATATATTTTCTTAATTTATTATTAAAATTATTCATTTAATGGAACTATTGGACTACAATATAATGAAATCAAATAACTCATGTATAGTTATAGTATCTGCATACTAGCAAAACCATTTAATATAAAAGTTGCTATGTCTCCATTTTAACAAAATTGAAATCAGATTGGAATTTGATGGAAAATTACTTATTTAACCCTCCATAAAAATTTGATAGAATAAAAATGAAACGAATAAAATGCCCTCCAAGAGATCTCTAAAATCCAGGCTTGAAAAGAGTATAAAACTATATCCAAAATATTCTCTTGGATTCTTAAAGATATATAGTATAAAGAGCCAAAAGATGAGCCGAACAATTTGATGTAATAAAGATTTTTAATTTAAAATAAAAAATAATAAGATACTTAATCATGAGTTAGGTAGTTTAAAACAAAGAGCAAAAAGGAAGCCAAGGAATGGAGCTGAGTGATAAAATAAATAAGCAATCAACAAATGGGCCATTCTTAGATTTAGGTATTAATTATTTATACAACAGTCAAAGCAACAGTTTTAATTCAAAAATAATTAATTAATTGGCATTGTTTTAAAGTTTCCATTTTCACTATGGAAAGAACAAATCCGCACCCATCTTACAACTTTTAAGGTATATTTGTGAGTGCTTTTATAAAAAGTTAATTACTTTTAAGTTAAAAAAAAAAAAAAATCGAAAAATTTTCAAAAAAACGCATATCAAATTATTGTTTGTCCAATCTAAATGGCTTTTGATTAAAAAGTGACATATCATGCACTTCTCCCAATAATAACAATAATAATAAAGAAATACTTTGAATAAATGATACTAAAATTAATTAATAAGAACTTAAAAAATGACATCATACTATTGAAACGATTTTTTAACACTATCAGCATTCATAAACTACAGAAAAAATAATAGTTTGCAAACAAAACAAGCAAACTCTGATCTTTTATTTGTAAAGTATATTCATAAACTATAGTTTGTGAACATTTATGGTGCAGAACTAAGTTATTTCAATAATTCGGCGTCATTTTCCAAACTAATGTTAATTTTGGTGTCATAAAAAAATTCCTACTAATAAATATACAAAATTAAACAATATTTGGAGAAAATTTTACAAGATATATACTTCAGTGGTGTTTTTTAAGTGACTTTTAGTACTTCCATAGAATAATTTTATAGTTTTCAGTCAAACTTAATTACAAAATGAACATAAAAGTAGTTCTGATTATTTAATAATATTCTAATACTAATAGCAATTCAATAAGTTAATTAACATGCTAATGATTATGATGACAATAATGACTACCCATTACCTTATTAATTACAACCAAAGAATGGTCAATATGTGTGAGAAAGGCTCACATATAAATTAGACTAATTTGGTATAGAAAAAGAGAAGAAGCCACACACTTGCATGTGACCTCTCTCCCATATATACATATATAAAAATGAGAAAAGGAGAGATGGGAATGAAAGTAACATGAGAGTTTTTGGCTGGCCTAGCTCCCAAGCAAGATATATATATATATATATATAGAGAGAGAGAGAGAGAGAGAGAGAGATGAGAAGATTTTAATGATGGAGGAGTGTTGTGGTTGGACTGATTGAGTCTCACATGAATGCACGAGGCCATGCCAGCTGCAGCTGCTTCACCTGCAAAGGGGTAGGAGAGAGGAGGTGGCGGGGGGAGCTCCCTCACAACCCACACACACTATGTGACATGAGACAATCATGTATTTGTGGGGTATACTTTCTTGTGTTTATGTATCAATATCCTATGTATATTCTATCTTTAAAAACAAACTTATCATAATAATAAGCATTGAGAATGAATTTCATGCTATTTATATGTTATTCTGCTAAGTAGATTCATGCATTGAATATCGATTATATATACCAATTGCCCCACCTCTTGTTTATGTGTCTTCTAATTTTTATTATGTATTTTGAAAGACATCTCGATTTTGATTTTCTTAGGATTTGGATAGTACTCGTGGGCCAATTATCTAAATTATATGGCAATTATCTAGATAAGGATCAAAATAAAATTCATAAATTATATGAAATTTTTTCTATATATAATTCAACATCTTGATGAGTAATAGAATAATCAAAAATGAGTGTAAGATAAATTGTAAATTCAATATTCTTTGTTTAACCTATTGTTATATGTATTTTTCGGACTCATTAAATGGGCTGGTAAAAGCCTAATTTAGGCCCAATAAGAAGGCCCGATAAAGTCAATCCAATCAAGACCCATCAGTCGAGGCCCAGATGACTCTAAGCCCAAGCAAACTCTTCAGCTCGCATAAATAGTTTCTTCAGATTATATCAGCTAACTCATGTCAGCCAGGATTCAGCTCGCTCTATAGTTCGCCTCAGTCATAGCTCTTTGACCAGCGAGCTCAAGCTCATAGACCGATATAGACACGTCAGCTCGCTTAGAAGCGTGATGAATACAGTATCTTCCAGAACAGGCAGTTACCTAATTCAACCATGATTCTCTCTCCGAATATGGCAGTTACCCAATTAAACCGTGATTTCCTCATCAATATGGAAGTCTACTCAAATTCAAACCGAATCAACATCATCCCAGATTTTATAGAAGCAGTTTCCTGATATTATTCAAACATGTTAGGAAGTGTAATTAATTTATAATTCTTTTCCTTATTTTTCCTGATTATTTGAGAAGTGTGATTAATTCAGGATTCTTTTCCTGATTTGCTACAGCCAGAATTGTAACGCATCTTTTCCTATAAATAGGGATTAAAATCATTGTAACAAGAGGAGAGAATACTAAATAATATACTGTTACTCTGCAGAATTAAAAGATAGACAGTCGTGGACGTAGGCCTATTATTGCTGAACCACCTAAAAGCTTTGTGTTCCTACATTTATTCTCGGTTCTTGACTGTGTTCTTTCTTGGTATTTGTGCTTTCTCACATTGATTGCAGGTAATTGGACATTAATTACCCGTCGACTGAATTCCAACGTTGACACCTATGTATATATATACATACATACATATATATATACACTCACACCTTGAGGCTATAAATCCACAATTAACTTAATTGTATTAGCTTACAAATTATGAATTATGTTTAATAATTTTTTTTTGAAACAACTAATTATTTATGTTTAATATGTATTGTAAGAATGTATAGTTATTATGAAAGATTTTTCAATATAATATTAGATGCAGTTAGAATCCAGTCATTTCATCTAATTGCATCGAAGTCATGTCTCAAAAAGCATAATTAAGAAATATATTTTAATTAACAAGGGAAGGAAAACCTTAACGAGATCCATGAACCTCATGTCTACTTCTCCATCAAAGTAGTCCATGTCTTCAGGCTTTAATCAAAACATGGCCACGGTAAATTCATTTAACCTTAATTAAACTAATAAACTAATCTCTCAACTTACATCTCTCAAGGAATTTTCAATCAATGGGCGTACATTTACTCCACTCACATCATTCCACATGTCACAAACAATCAATTGCATTTCAAATTCACACCACATGGCGTAATACGAGCAACGCAGATCACCACCCGTCCCAATTTTTTTCCTTCTTCTACTTACTTATCTTTTGATCCCAATCTTTTGAACTTTCTTAGAAAGTATCATGAAGGAGAAGTACCCATTTGGCCTCATAAAAACTAATTAAAACCAATCATATTGTATATGCTTTACACACACCATCCCACTCCCCATACAAATATTCTCTCTCTCTCTCTCTCATTTTCTCTGCCTCTTTTGTCCACACCCACGCGTGCACGTCCACATGCACATTATTCAGATATATATATTTCCATCACCATGATTGAGCATATATAAGAAAGAGAGAGAGAGAGAGAGGGGGCTCATCAATCGTGCTCGTGCGGGGTTGAAAATTCATAGAGAGAAAGAGAGAGAGAGAGAATTTTTATCCAATAATGGACTTCTTATTGTGGATTTTATTTGCCATAGCGGTTCTCTTGTCCACTACCATTATTCTCTACAACAGAAGTAGGTTTACTTCTCTAAGATCATCACCAACATCATCATCATCATCATCATCATCATCAACATCATGTAGAAGCAGCCAACTCCCTTTGGGCACTCTTGGATGGCCTTTTCTTGGAGAAACTTTGGAGTTCATTTCCTGTGCTTACTCTGACCGCCCCGAGAGCTTCATGGACAAACGTCGCTGCATGTAAGTCTATCTCTCAATTTTTCACTCTCTCTCTCTCTATATATATGCATAAAAACATTATATATGACAAAAAAATTCATGCATCAAGTATATATATACATGCTCTTTTCGTACATCAATAAAACTTGTAATATTTCATCCTTTGATTAAAGGGTTTTTAGACCTTAAAATATATAAGTTTTTGGATTTGTTATCAAGATCATGTGATTTTGGAGAGTGATTTGATTGATTTTGTAGGTATGGGAAGGTGTTCAAGTCACATATATTTGGGACACCAACAGTGGTTTCAACAGATGCAGAAGTGAGTAAGATTGTTCTACAAAGTGATGCAAAGGCTTTTGTGCCATCTTATCCCAAATCACTCACTGAGTTGATGGGAAAATCTTCCATTTTGCTCATCAATGGAAGCTTACAAAGGAGAATCCATGGACTCATAGGAGCCTTCTTTAAGTCTCCTCACATCAAAGCTCAGATCACTAGAGACATGCAAAAGGATGTTCAAAAATCTATGGAGTCTTGGGGAGATGATCAGCCTATCTACATCCAAGATGAGACCAAAAATGTAAA